>JAWPHD010008680.1:0-112479 GCA_037043455.1 Cyrtodaria siliqua | reverse complement strand
CTCCCTCCCTTCTTTTCCCTTCCTCCCTCCCCACTCAGAATCCCTCTCCCTACCTGCCCTTCCACCACTCCATCTACTCCCTCCCTCCCTCCCTTCTCTTCCATTCCTCCCTCCCCCCTCAGAATCCATCCCCACTATCTGCCCTTCCACCCCTCCATCTACTCCCTCCCTCCCTTCTCTTCCCTTCCTCCCTCCTCCCTCATAATCCCTCCCCTCCCCTACCTGCCCTTCCACCCCTCCATCTACTCCCTCCCTCCCTTCTCTTCCATTCCCCCCTCCCCACTCAGAATCCATCCATCTACTCCCTCCTTCCCTCCCTTCTCTATCCTTCCTCCCTCCCCCTACCTGCCCTTCCACCCATCCATCTACTCCCTCCTTCCCTCCCTTCTCTTCCCTTCCTCCCTCCCCCCTCAGAATCCCTCCCCACTACCTGCCCTTCCACCCCTATATCTACTCCCTCCCTCCCTTCTCTTCCATTCATTCCTCCCTCATCAGAATCCCTCCCCACTACCTGCCCTTCCACCCATCCATCTACTCCCTCCCTCCCTTCTCTTCCCTTCCTCCCTCCTCCCTCAGAATCCCTCCCCTCCCATACCTGCCCTTCCACCCCTCTGTCTACTTCCTCCCTCTCTCCCTTCTCTTCCATCCCCCCTCAGAATCCCTCCCCCTACCTGCCCTTCCACCCATCCATCTACTCTCTTCTCCACTCCTCATCACCACATAGCGGTGTATGAGGGAAAAGGCAGATGGTAACAAATGAATGGAGAGGGATGGAGCAGAGGGAGATATAGGGAAGGAGGACAGGAGGGGTGTATGAGGAGGGGGAAAAGGGGGGGGGGAGGGTGTACGAGAGGGTCTTTTCCCCTCATACACCTCTCTCGTCCCATTATCAATCCATTTCCCATCCCTAACCCTACTAGGTAGTGAGGAGAAGAGGGGCTCTAAATTAAAGGTACAGGGAGGAGGATGGGAGGGAAGGGTGTATAAGGAAGGGGATGGGAAAGGATGGGAGGAGTGTATCATCTCCATCCCTAGGGGCCTCCCTTTCTTCAACCCTCCCCATCCCCTAGTGACAGAATGTGGAGATATGAGAAAGTGGGGGTGATGAGTGGGAGGGAAAAGCCCTTACATCCCTAATGTCCTCCCTCCCTTTCCCACTCCTCATACACCTCTCTCCTTTCATGGGAAGGGGTAGGGACTTCCCTCCCATCCCTAGCAGAGAAGAGAAAGGCAGGGAGGAAAAAAAGGGGCTTTCAGGACGGAGGGAGGGATGGAGGAGAGGAGAGGTGTATATGTGGAGGTTGAGGGCAATAGATAGATGCTCCCTCATCCACCCCTCTCCTTCTCTCCCATCCTCTCTCCCCCTCCCCATCCCACAACCTTCCCTTCATTCACAGGGCGGAGAGATTTCCCTCCCATACCACTCTCCCTTCCATCCCCTCTATTCCATGCTCTCCCCTTATATATGAAAGGAGATGAGGGGGAGGGATGTAGGAGTGGCAGGGAGACCTCACTCCCATCCTACACCCTTCCCTTGTCTCATGGGGAGGGGGACTCACTTTCCCTCCTATCTACACACTCCATCCCCCACCCTTCCATTCCCATCAATGGAGTGTGGACGGGATGGGAAGTGTATGAGGGGAGAAGCCCCTCCTCTGGCTGTGGAGGGAGGGAGGGAGGGCCACAGTTTCATCCAAATCTGCCAAGCAGTTTTCGAGGAGATGTCATTTGAAGTAAACATAAACTACTACTGACAGGACTTTGCAGTTTTGCAGTCAATGTATTACAATTAACCCTTTCGCTGCCACAGTCGAAGACATTGATTGTTGCGACCAGTGTAAATCCATATCAATAATTCCATAATGTGCACTGATCAGGGTTTACACTGTACCCACTCGGTAAGAATGTTTTCCATAACATTTATATACAAAATGTCACTGGAAGGTTTGAATTTAAATTTTGGCAGACAACATTTAAAATTTGGCGGCGAAAGTGCTAAGGGCATGGATTTAGAAAGAGGTAGAAGCTTTTAACAAACCTGAAGCAGCGTTTGTGTCTACAGTAGCCTCTGTATCCTGTGATGGGAGATTTGAGCTGGGTGATGAATGAACAAATGGTGAGGTAGGGGCCGAGTCACTGTCAGACGTCGGTGACCCAGGGGCCATCAACTCGTCTGTATAGTGGTAATCTGAAATAGACAGCAAAATTCCTTTTAAATGTGCACAAACATTCTAAAGCCTGACACGTTATAACAAGAGGATAATGACCTTGAATTTGATAGCTAGATCAGCATTCCTGTGAAGTTTCATGAAAATCTGTCAAGTAGTTTCAGAGTAGTCGCTACAAGTTTTTACTATATAACTCTTTGTAAACATGGCTGCCAGTAAACAAAGATGGCAGCCATGTTTAATGGCGAATCAAAATGATTTAAGACAAGGACCAACATCATGTCATGCTGATCATTTTAGAAAAAGTCCAATATCACTTAATAGTTTTCAAGAAGTAGGTGCTACAAACTTGTTTTTTTTAAATCTATTTTTAGAGGTGGCGGCCATCTTGAATTTCCAGCCGACCTGAAATTTGCTAGGATCAACTAGACATCAAGTGTAACATTCCTGGGAAGTTTTATGAAAAATCTGTAAAGTATTTTCAGAGGAGTAGGCGCTACAACTTTTTACTATATAACCCTTGTAAAAAAAGATGATCTCTGGCAGCCATGTTTAACGTCGAATCAAAATGATTTTCAACAAGGATCAACATCATGTCTTGCTGATCATTTTAAAGAAAGTCCCATATCAATATCACTAGTTTTCAAGAAGAAGTCGCTACAAACTTTTTTTAAAAAAATCTATTTTAAGCTGTCTTGGCCATCTTGAATTTCCGGCCGACCTAACATTTTACTAGGATCAACTAGGTATCAAGAGCAACCTTCCTGTGAAGTTTCATGAAATCCGTAAAGTAGTTTCAGAGGAGTAGTCACTACACGTTTTAACTATATAACTCAATGTAAACAAAGATATCCGCTGGCAGCCATGTTTAACGTTGAATCAAAATGATTTTCAACACTGACAAACAACATGTCATGCTGATCATTTTAAAAAAAGTCCCATATCAATATCACTTATAGTTTTCAAGAAGTAGATGCTACAAACTTGTTTTTTAAAAATCTATTTTTAGCTTTGGTGGCCATCTTGGACTTCACATCAATGTGAATTTTTACTAGGATCAACAAGACATCATGGGCAACATTCCTGTAAAGTTTCATGAAAATCCATCCATTAGTGCCACAGAAGTAGACGCCGCAGAAAAAAGTTTACAGACGGACGGACGACGGACACTGCACCACGGCATAAAAATTAAGCCTCTATTTTTTCGCTCTCTCATTTTAATATTTTTTTGTTTGGCAACGCTTTTTTTTTAAAGTATTGAGTTTTATTAATAAATGTTCAGAAAAACGTCTGGTCTGTAAAACTATTCGGCAAGTTTTTGTTGTTAAATCATAAATATTAATTCATATGAGGTTATATTACAAGCAGTTGTACTTACAATTAAAAGTATTATAGTCTAACAAAAGCTAGCGAGTCCTCAAGTCCAATTAAATCGGACGTTCATGGGGCCGAGTTAGTGCATACTGTATATGCAGCAGACACATACTATATATGGGGCCGAGTTAGTGAATACTGAATATGCAGCAGACACATACTATATATGGGGCCGAGTTAGTGAATACTGAATATGCAGCAGACACATAACTATATATGGGGCCGAGTTAGTGAATACTGAATATGCAGCAGACACATAACTATATATGGGGCCGAGTTAGTGAATACTGAATATGCAGCAGACACATACTATATATGGGGCCGAGTTAGTGAATACTGAATATGCAGCAGACACATACTATATATGGGGCCGAGTTAGTGAATACTGAATATGCAGCAGACACATACTATATATGGGGCCGAGTTAGTGAATACTGAATATGCAGCAGACACATACTATATATGGGGCCGAGTTAGTGAATACTGAATATGCAGCAGACACATACTATATATGGGGCCGAGTTAGTGAATACTGAATATGCAGCAGACACATAACTATATATGGGGCCGAGTTAGTGAATACTGAATATGCAGCAGACACATACTATATATGGGGCCGAGTTAGTGAATACTGAATATGCAGCAGACACATAACTATATATGGGGCCGAGTTAGTGAATACTGAATATGCAGCAGACACATACTATATATGGGGCTGAGTTAGTGCATACTGAATATGCAGCGGACACATACTATATATGTTTTATTTATATTTTCATTGACACTCGTAACTCCTTCAGATCACCCATGAAGTCCTTAATACACCTTATTCTGAAAAAGTGTACAATATAAAATAATACCGACCAATTTTTAAACCAAGTCTCTTTTGATAGTAAATCAAGACTAGAAATGAGTCCATGGGAAACGGATGCCCCCACTGAAAACAATCGGCAAAAAAGACGAATTTGGCCAAAAATACAAGGTGGATTTCGACACCGAATCGACATGCACATCTTGACATCATAGTTTATCATCCTGTAAAGTTTTGAAACAATTGGTTTAGAACTATGGGAGATAACAAAATACACAAAATATTTCGGAAAAAGTGTCCACCAGCAAATGAGGGTCCAACGTCAAACTATTGTGTCTTGTTTAAGACCTAATAAATAAATTTATTTTATTTTATATGTAAATAAAATACAGTTAGGAGTTTGGATGAGTAGTAATTAAATCATGAGTGCATTAGCACGAGTGATTTAATTACTCGCATCCGAACGACTAACTATATTTTATTCACCGATAAAATACAGGTATGTATTTATTATTTCGATTCTAACATAACAATTTTACGCTATTGTGGGGGCTCTTTATATAGTCTCAGAGGTCAAGGTAATCAGGCTGCTATGTTCACAGGCTGTTCCATTGGGCGCCCCCATATGTAAATTTCTGCACGGTACAGTATGTTTAAATACACTAGTAGTCACGTGACAAACAATTAAGTCATTGCTTATGTCATATAGCTAGCTACCTTGCGCTGTATGACATCAAACGTTCTCAGCTGGTTCAAGATGCTTATTAATGTTATGTGTACTGATGCATATAATGGGTTTATATCGGGTTTATGCAAGGTTTAGGAGCATGGCTAGTTTGTTGTAATTAACATTTCATTAAAATTACTGTTGAGTATATTTACCAAGTGACGTCGTAACGTGGCGCTTCCAACGGATTAAATATCGCGGGAATTTATGGAACAGTTGTATTTTATCGTAGAATAACATACAGATGGAAGACTGCGCAGGTCGTGTCATAATCTTTATTTATATTTAGTTAAAATAGTTTCCCATTCATCATTCCAAGGGGCGTCCCAGGTCGTGTGTTTATAGCCCCCGACTTTAAATCATTTTCCCCCAAAAAACCACCCCGTATGAACTAGGTCAATACGTAAAATGCGTCTCCACCAAAACACTATCGATGTCACAGTGTCTCAATGATGCTGTAGAGTTATATAGTCGTTTTTTTTGTGGAGACGCATTTTACTTATTGACCGAGGTGAGGAAGCTATCCTCGAATACCAAGGTGCCCGCCAGTGCTGGAAAATTGCCCAGTGGGGCACCTGGAGTCTTCCTCCACCAGTGGAAGCTGGAAATTCGCCATATGATATTAGCTGTTCTTGTGACTATAAAATCCAATTCAATTCAATTTGGTCCTTGAAACGGTATTCCTGCATACCTGTACAGTTTTCCTGCATACCTGTACAGTATTCCTGCATACCTGTCCAGTATTCCTGCATACCTGTACAGTTTTCCATATTGACGTAGGTAGTCTGTATATCGGCGGTGTGCTCGCCTTGTCTCATTGCCTGCTCTAACATCGTGATCATATCCTTCACCTCGCGGGCTAGTTGACTAAACGATGGCCGGTCTTTCGGGGTTGGTAACCAACATTTACGCATAATCTTGTATCTAAAATCAAAACAGAGATGTATTTAATGAGAAGGCCAAAGAGAAACATTTTAGTATAGTATTTAGTTTAGTAAAAGTTTTAACAAAATAGTAACCACAAATCAATGAATGTTTTAGTGTTCAATCTTATTTTCAACAAATCAGGGTCATACTAGGGGTGGGGGGTGTTGGGCTTAATTCATTATTGATAAGAGTCGAATTGCATCTAAACATGATAGTTTCCTTGCTTTCACATTGCTATGGCTATTGCTAAAGAAGTTGTTACGTATGCTAAAAACACATCCACACACACGACCACAGCCCTTTATTAAAACTTATTAAAAATAGTAACCCCAAAGGAGCAACTACAGGGAGCGACTGTTTCAGTGTTTAACCTCATTACAACCAATCTAGGTCAGACTGGGTGGAATTACTTTATACTGGATGCAAGGTGAAAATACATCTAAACATCTTGACATCACTATGGTCCTTGCTAAGGAATATGCATGCTGAAAAGTATTTTAAATGGTTAGACAAAAACATGACCGGACCACCAGTGGTAGTGCCTCCTAACTCTAGCACTTGGTTTTCTTCCAGGTCAAGATAAAACTTAATTTCCATCCATCCAAGGATAGCAAGATGTCCAGGTAGAATGATGGTTGGGATCATTTGCTGCAATTCATGAGATTGCTGTTACATATGAACTAGTATTTCAATAAAATGCTGCTTGTGTAACCCGAACTGACAACAGGATCCCAGATGGATACATATCAGACCAGTCTATGACAAACGAAACACAAATGGATTGATATCAGACATGTCTATTACAACAGGAACCCAAATGGATTGATATCATACCAGTCTATGAAAACAGGAACCCAAATAGATTTATATCACACCCGTCTATGACAACAGGAACCCACATGGATTATATCACACCAGTCTTCGACAACAGGAATCCAAATGGATTGATATCACACCAGTCTATGACAACAGGAACCCAAATGGATTGCTATCACACCCGTCTATGACAACAGGAACCCAAATGGATTATATCACACCAGTCTATGACAACAGGAACCCAAATGGATTGATATCACACCAGTCTATGACAACAGGAACCCAAATGGATTGATATCAGACCTGTCTATGACAACAGGAACCCAAATGGATTGATATCAGACCTGTCTATGACAACAGGAACACAAACAAATTGATATCATACCAGACTATGACCACAGGAACCCAAATGGATTGATCACACCTGCCTATGACCACAGGAACACAAACAAATTGATATCACACCAGTCTATGACAACAGGAACCTAAATAGATTGATATCACACTAATCTTTGACAAGAGGAACCCAAATGGATTGATATCACACCTGTTTATGACAACATGAACCCAAATGGATTGATGTCAAACCACCATATGACAACATGAACCGAAATGAATTGGTATCACACCAGTATGACAACATAAACACACATTGAATTGATATCACACCAGTCTATGACAACAGGAACCCAAATGGATTGATGTCACACCAGTTTATGACAACAGGAACCCAAACAAATTGATATCACACCAGTCTATGACAACAGGAACCCAAATGGATTGATATCACAGTAGCCTATGACAACAGAAACCCAAATGGATTGATATCACAGTAGTCTATGTCAACAGGAAACCAAATGGATTGATATCACACCCGTCTATGACAACAGGAACCCAAATGGATTGATATCACACCCGTCTATGACAACAGGAACCCAAATGGATTGATATCACACCCGTCTATGACAACAAGAACCCAAATGGATTGATATCACAGTAGTCTATGTCAACAGGAAACCAAACGGATTGATAGCAGACATGTTTATGACAACAGGAACCCAAATGGATTGATATCACACCCGTCTATGACAACAGGAACCCAAATGGATTGATATCACACCCGTCTATGACAACAAGAACCCAAATGGATTGATATCACAGTAGTCTATGACAACAAGAACCCAAACAAATTGATATCACACCAGTCTATGAGAACAGAAACCCAAATGGATTGATATCACAGTAGTCTATGACAACAGGAACCCAAATGGATTGATACCACACCCGTCTATGACAACAGGAACCCAAATTGATTGATAGCAGACATGTCTATGACAACATGAACCCAAATGGATTGATATCACAGCAGTCTATGACAACAGGAACCCAAATGGATTGATATCACATCAGTCTATGACAACAGGAACTCAAATGGATTGATATCACAACAGTCTATGACAACAGAAACCCAAACAAATTGATATCACACCCGTCTATGACAACAGGAACACAAACAAATTGATATCACACCCGTCTATGATAACAGGAACCCAAATGGATTGATATCACATCAGTCTATGACAAAAGGGACCCAAATGGATTGATCACATCAGTCTATCACAACAGGAACTCAAATGGATTGATATCACACCAGCCTATAACAACATTGTCAGAATATTTGTGTTTCCATAAAGTGTTAATGTTTATGATGTTGTAAAGGGAGGTCATTATGTTGTAAAGGGAGGTAATTCAAAACATTAATTTAATTGATTATTATACTAATTATTTAGAAGTGACATTATTTAGAATGACTTAAACAATAATATTTTTTCCATCATGTTTTAATGATTTTATACACAAGTAAAATTACAAATATGAAAATTAGGTGCACATTGGGAAGTTAAACAAATTCTGGTTAGAGAAAATTAAGCAGTAAGACTCGCAACATCGAAGTGCAGTGGTTAGAGCGTCTGACCTGCAATCGGGAGGTCGAGGGT
Organism: Cyrtodaria siliqua; assembly: GCA_037043455.1. NCBI lineage: Eukaryota > Metazoa > Mollusca > Bivalvia > Adapedonta > Hiatellidae > Cyrtodaria > Cyrtodaria siliqua. The sequence goes on along the minus strand of JAWPHD010008680.1, from coordinate 103,659 downwards.
ACGAGTCCCCTGGCGGTGTCATACCAAAGACTTTAAAAGTGGTAGTAGTTACTTGAAACCAATGCTTGACGAGCAAAGAATGGGTAATAGCACGACTGGTTGGCCAAGTGTCAGAAAAAAGTGACTGGGTGGAGTATTATGTACTACGGCTTGGTATTCCAGTGTGGCAGCACTATATCTGTTACAAGTAGGCTAGATAGATACATTACACACAAGCATTCATAAGTCCAGACTACCGGTGGGCAGCCTATCATTTTAAAGGTAGAGGGACTATTATCCTTACACACACACGTAAGACACAACTTTGGGTTTGCTCCAGGTAAGTCTCTGTGAGCGTAAGTTTAAAGCAAACACTGGGATGGATCAGGTATTTGGTTCACTGGTCTCGATACATAGTTCCAATTTGAGCCAATTAAAAGTACAATGTATATGTACACCTGGACTGGCATTAGTCCTACAAACAAATCTAAAATACAAAAGATCACAGGGCCAACAACAAGAGGGCGGAGGTAGAAACTGAATCATCAATTAGGAACTGAATCATCAATTAGGAACTATCAATTAGTCTTAGTTGGCATGTGTCAGAAGTACAGCGTTTGTAGCAATATTATCACATACCAAGGCTGGGTGACAAAAGGAACCCAAATTATTTGATATGTCACCAATTCTACTTTACATTTTATAGCTAAAGAATATGGCTTCTAGGAGTGGACTAAAGCCACAGCTTATTTATTATAATACACTAGTGTACTTAATATGCAAATCGGGACCAAATCACTGTATGTGTACACAGTAAAACACTGTTCCAACTAGAATTATCACTGAAAGTGATTAATACCCCTACAATACCGCCTTGTCACATAAACATGGCAACCACAAGAAAACAATGGTCTAGTTTAGACATATTTATTTCCAAGAAATGAACATGGAAATGGGATCGGGCCACAAGTTATTACAACATTAGAAATCCGGCCCTCCCGCTATAAAATATTCATACAATTTAGACAATGGCGAACAAATTATTTAAACTACAAAATATGAAATAAACATGAAAAAAAATAATGAGAGAGAGAGAGAGGAGAGGAGGAGAGGAGAGAGAGTTTTTAATAGTGTTAGTGATCAGGGAAGAAGACTAGTTAATAAAAATGTGTGTGTTACATTGTTCAAGTCAAAGATGTATAAATGTAATAAAAAGAGACATGGTCCTGAAGAGGATGCATTATAAATTGTTTAAATTTAATACAAACCCAAATTAGCAGGTTCCTCAGAGTTGACTGTAGCATTTTTTGGTTGAAAAGGGGCCATAACTCCATCAAAAATTGGTGGTTTGTAACCAAAGTCGAACTTGACCTGTATTTTATGGTCTTAAACCCGTGTACCAAAAATTATTTAAATCCGTCGTCCCTTTCAGGAGTTATCGTCTGGACACCGTTTTTTGGGCAAATTCTAAGTTGAAAAGAGGCCATAACTCCGTCAAAAATTGGTGGTTTGTAACCAAAGTTGAACTTGACCTGTATTTTATGGTCTTAAACCCGTGTACCAAAAATTGTTTAAATCCGTCGACCCTTTCATAATTTATCGTCCGGACACCGTATTTTGGGAAAATTCTAAGTTGAAAAGGGGCCAACCGACGGACCGACAAGCTCACTCCTATATACCCCTTCGAAACTTTGTTTGTGGGGGTACAATTATTAGCATGTCATATCATATAATATGTTCAAACAGGCCTTAATATTTATCATATTTGAACTATAACTGCATCTAATCAACATTTAATTTGGTTCAAGGTGTCGCATTATTTGTTGCGCGAACACGTTACAGCCACATAACATAGCTGTTGTCATTTAAACATCGTAATTTATCTTACAAACTGGCCCCATTAAAGGCAACATTAACGACACCATTAACACAGAGATGTTACGTGATGAACAGAATCTGCCATTAGTGTGTATTATTGATTTAAATAAACGCATTGGATGATAGTATACTCGACAGAGCCTTGTATTCTATCTGTTTATTTAACTTGTTTATTAAAGTTAAAAATACACAGTCACTTATGTAAAAGTAGATACATAAATTGAACAGGAAATGTAGCATTCAAGGATCACAGTCAACCGCAAACACGCATAACTACAAAATGAATAAAAGGCAAGATATGACATCACAAACATAAAAGGGTAGACAATAGGGTTACCGCCTTGGAACGATCAGTGACAAAAAACGCCGCTGGGGTTTAGGTTCTAGGGTGCACTCACATTGTCTTACCCTACTGTCATTCCAATAGAAAAGGACAGTGTAATTAAAAATATCCCTGGCAGGTTATATTCTCTAACAAACAAGGCAGCATAAATAGGCAATATAAGTATAACAGATGCAAGTACTCAATGACTTGGCAGAAGCCAGAGCAACAAGCGAACAAACCGTTAAGGGTAAGACAAGATTGAATTGAATTGAATTGGATTTTATAGTCGCACCAACAGCTAAGGTCATATGGCGACTTTCCAGCTTCCACTGGTGGAGGAAGACCCCAGGTGCCCCTCCGGGCAATTTTCGTGCATGGGCGGGCACCTGGGTAGAACCACCGACGTTCCGCAAGCCAGCTGGATAGCTTCCTCACATAAAGATTCCTAGGCCCCTGAGGGATCGAACCTACAGCGGTGAGGGGCAAGTGATTGCAAGTCAGAGACTCTAACCACTCGGCCACGGACGCCCCGGGATAAGATTGAAGACAAACATCAAACGTTACCGTCCTCCCAGGATTTAGGTAGACATCATCATAGCGTCCACAATCTGTCTGGTCATACACAATCAAAAAGGAAAACATAGTGGTGAACTGTGAATGGGTCCAATACTAAACATGCAGTGCGTTGCAAAATGATAAACTTTTTAACGAGTTGCATGAAAGTGATTATCACCAAGGATCTTACGAAGTTTGTAAATCACATCACCATAGAAGTCAGGTTGTGATAGTCCCTGTTGCAGAAGAGTTCTTAAATTACTTTATATTTTAAAAGTAGATCAGGGTTACGATAAAAATGGAATTTTGGGGTGTAACTTGTTATTAAAGTTATTTTTTGAAATTTACGTTATTACAGTTTTGGGTGTTGTTGTTTTTTCAAAATAATTGCAGCAAGTTATTTTCAGACATACATTCATTTGCCTGTAACATATGATATTTTTATTTGATCACCTGAGGATCTTCGTAATTATGAAAAAAGTGTCCCCTCACAAACTGCATGTTTCAAGTTTTTCCCTATGTAAGTCTATGTAAAACGTTTCTGAATCTCTATACAATTATGGACCCTACGAGTGCAGCCATCTTTGACCCCAGGGCCTTCAAATGAGCAAACTTGACTAGATCCTGTGGTTAGCTTGGTAGAGGCCCATAAGCTTATAGTAAATGCAAAATATTAAACCTCTAGCTCTCTCGTAGTTTCAGAGAAAAATATATTTTCAAGTTTTTCCCTATAAAAAAGTATATAAATCTATGTAGTACTGTGACCCCCGGGACGGGGCCAAATTTGACCCCAGGTTCACCATTTCAACAAACTTGCTAGAAGACCATAGCTGATGCTACATGTAATATATGAGAGCTCTGTGCCTTGAGGTTTCAGAAAAGAACTTTTTTAAGTTTTTTTCTATACAAGATTATACAAAACATAAAAATCTTCATATACAAAATTTGGACCCATAGGGCACGGCCATTTTTGACCCCGGAGACTTCATTTGAACAAAACTGAAAAACTGATAGTCTAGTTGTTGGCGATAATTTTAAAAGAAAAATTGTCAAAATCTGTCCAGCGGATATCGAGAAGAAGATTTTTTAAGGCTTCAACCTTTTATGGTAATGGCAGCCATCTTGAATGAGGCGCGAACCTAATTTTAACAAATATGAAAAGCATTCATCTAAGGATCATCCTTGTGAAGTTTGGTCAAATTGGCCAAGCGGTTTCTGAGAAGTCATTTGAAGCAAAAGTTAACGACGGACAATGACTAACGGATGAAGAGTGATCCCAATAGATCATCTTGTTTGTTTTTTTCAGTATCTTAAAGACACATCTACTAAGTGTACTTACAAATGATCCGGGCAGTATTGGGGCTGCGGCATACGACGGCCCTGTTTGAGGTATCTCACAATATCCCAGTTATCTACTTCAGGATATGGGTTCACTCCGCGGGTCATCAACTCCCATAATGCAATGCCAAACGACCACTGCAGGTAGAATTAAATTTTAATTTTAATAAAAAAAATATATATAAAATAATATAATCACAATCTGAAATTGAAGGAAAGTGTAGAATATTTATCTCAACAAATAATGTATTTTTATTACAAATGTCACTGTTTTGGTTCTGTGTGAATAACCACAATGCTAAAAAGTAATCAACAGAATTTAAAAAAGTTATATATTCTCTCCAATGCATAATATTATCAGAAAAATGCCTTTGTTTTTTAAAAGCAAGCATTCATGAAATTAAATACAGGTGATCAGTCAATCTGGTAATGGACTATATTACATTTCTGCCTGTGATTTTGTGGGAATTAAATGTGGCAACCTAGGGAAATTATAAGATTTTGCCGGAACTACCTTTTTAATTACCTTGTTGCGACAGTTGTGGTGTATTCTTGTGCGAAGTTCGAAAGTAAGGCAAAGTAGACCCCTAGGCTAATGAATCCAGAAATATGTATTGAATTAAAGGCACATTTTTGTAAATAAATGTAATACTGTTTTCGTATTATGGGATATAATTCCCTCGGCCAGTTCACATAACCTAGTTAAAAAACACATATCTAGTAAAAAAAACTAGATATGTGAACTGGCCTCGGGAATTATATCCCATAATACGAAAACAGTGTTGATTAACCTCAGTGCTGCCAGACATCACTTACAAACTCAGTATATATATTGCATACGCAATTACAATCTCCGTTTACTTTCAATGTAACAGGAAACGTCAATATTCGCCCATGTAATGTCACGTGATGTAAACAATGTTGATTTCATTGTGAAAATTCCCACGATGTAATGAAAATATCTTTGTTTCAAAAAAATGTTTTTGGTGAAAATTAAATGGTACAACCTATTTTATTGTTCTAAAAATGCGTATGCAATAAAAAGGTTATTTGATTTATAACGGATTTATATTGGGATATGTGCACTCATTCTTTTGCGCATAAATATTGCGCTCTGAAAGTCGTGCAATATTAATACGCGGAAGAACTCGTGCATATCTCCTAATACAAATCTAATAACCTATAAATATATGATGGGGTTTAACATCTCTTTCAACAATCTTTCACGCCGGTGTCCCTTACATAGAGTTATGTAGTAAAAACTTGTAGCGACTACTTCGCTGAAACTACTCGATGGATTTTCATGAAACTTCACAAGAATGTTGCTCTTGATGTCTTATTGATCCTAGCAAAATTCAGGTCTGCTGGAATTCAAGATGGACGCCACGGCTAAAAAAAGATTTTAAAAAAACAAGCTTGTAGCGACTACTTCTTGAAAGCTATAAGTGATATTGATTTGGGACGTAACAGTGCGCTCAATGCTCAACTTTATAGTGTTGCCACACTGGTATACTATGCCGTAGACACATGTCATGATAAAACACCGAGTCATATTATACCGACACCAAGCCAACCAACCCTAGAACTACCTGCAATGAAGCTACTAGTACCATTCTTATTATCTCTTTGGTATGACCCGGCCGCAGATTGAACCCACGACCTCCAGGATGCCAGGCAGATTCTCTACCATTAAGCTGTTGCCTCGGAACATAACTAACTTACTTCATGTATGGATATGTTCATATAGGTTGAAAGTAGTACCTACCACATCGGACTTTGATGAATATTTTCCTTTCTCCAGACATTCTGGGGCCATCCATTTGACAGGTAACATTGTTTTCTTGTTGTCACATGCGTAGTAATCTTTCTCATAAATATCTCGAGACAAACCAAAGTCTGCAACCTTCACATGGAAATCTTCATCCAGCCTGTATATATGTAAGAAAACATACTCAACATTAAAATCATAATATACTAGTGTAATAAATATGCAAATGAAGGCTATCAGAATTGCCTCGTCAATTTGGGTAAATGTTAAAAATATGGAAATTGTAAAAGTAGCATAGACAAATTTGCTCAGGTGAGCTAAACACAGTCCTAAACTAGAACTATCACTGAAGGTGATAAATATCCCCGCAAACAATTTTTTAGTAAGATCAAGGGCAATAACTCTACATGGCATTGACTGAGCCAAAAAAATATTGTGTCACGCACATTTTGATCAGGTAAACAAAATTTACATTTAATATCTTAAAAACTATAGAAGTAGTTTGCTCCACAACATTGCATGTGATGAATATAGCGATTGAATTTTGACTAAGTTCAGAAGCAATAACTCTGCATGGAATTGACCGAGCCGGAACCAAAATTGTGTCACGTACATCTTCACTTTATTTAATCATGTAAACAAAGTTTCAATTCAATATCTTGAAAACTGTAGAAGTTTGCTCCACAATATTGCATATGCCAAATATAGCAATTTTGACTAAGTGCAAGGGCAATAACTCTGCATGGAATTGAGCGAGCCACACCAAAATTGTGTCACGCACATCTACACATCATATTGATCATGTATACAAAGTTTCAATTCAATATCTTGAAAACTGTAGAAGTAGTTTGCTCCACAAGATTGCATATGCTGAACATAACACCAAAATTGTGTCTCGCACATTTGCACTTCATGTTGATCACGTACATAAAGTTTCAATTTCAAGTCTTGAAAACGGTAGAAGTAGTTCGCTCCACAGGATTCAACAAACCGACCAACCGCCAGCCCGCCCGCCGCAGCGACTCCAACATACCCGCTCTCAAACTTTGTTTGCGGGGGTATAATAACTGTTGTAGTTAGTTAAACTTGACATCTAATCTCCAGTCTTTTAGCCAAAAATATATAGAAAGTAAATAATATTGCATAGCGTGTTGTCATTATGTTTCCTGGTCTTTATCCTGCGTAAAATGTGTAAACACAGATGGGCCAACATGGAGAACCAGTAAGAACACTTTTGTTGGCAGTATATTACATGTACTTACATGCAGTTCCTAACTTGAGCTCTGACAGGTAGGCCATTCCTTCAGCAATGTCAATATTACATGTACTTTATAATACATGCAGTTCCTACAAGCGAGATCTCGGTGTACAAACTTGAGCTCTGACAGGTAGGCCATTCCTTCAGCAATGTCACTATTACATTTACTTACATGCAGTTCCTACAGGCAAGATCTCTGTGTACAAACTTGAGCTCTGACAGGTAGGCCATTCCTTCAGCAATGTCAACACCGAACATAATCAGGTCCTTGATAGTTGGGTTCTGAAATGTTCACATTTTTTAAAAATAAATTCTAATTTTAATTCTCTTTAGCAAAGTTTTCCTCAAAGACAGTAAAGAACAGATATGATGTCTATATTCATGCAACTGTTCCTACTTCTTATGAAATTCTCATAATTTCCAAAGAAATGAAAAACAAGAGGCTCAAGAGGGCCTGTACCGCTCTACTGGCTGTACAAATTTGGTAGATGAAAAATTTGTCAAACAAGCTTATAATTTCATAACAGAATGAGATCACAGTGGATGGCATGTTATTGTACATTTTCGCACCTGCATTAAAGTGTTCATGCCCAGTATTATTGCTAATTCGTCAAAGGACAGACACATTGGCCAATGAAATTGTTGCTTGCTTAATCCGGCTGTGTATTGATGTTTTTTCCGGTCAAATGTTTTGAGTGAAATATTTATTAAATTAGCCAGATGAGGCCCTGTATATCAGCAACTCTCAAACATAAACTTACATTGTGTTCATTGCGTATATATGTCAGAAGATCACCATGTTTCATATAGGGCAGTACAACCAATGGCATATCATCCATCCCCAAACATATACCTGAAAACAACCAACTTTGTATCAATAAATGTTATACAACAAACTGTTTTAAATATGTTTCAATCTAGCTAAAGTTGAACAAAAATGTGTTATTTCCTTTGAAAAAGTTACTTTCAAATTGATTTTTACATTAATAGATTTATGCTTTGCAGGTCAACTTTCCCTAGTGCTATCCTATTAAAATATATATGGGATCCCAGGAAGGCACTTCTGAAATTGAACACCCACCAATAGATGCAAAATTGTGTTTAAAGAATTGAATTCTGCAAAATAGTGTTCACTCATATTAAATTACTTTTCTGGGGTCCCGGGTATGTTTTAATGGAATAGCCCTCACGTAACGATTGCCAGTTTTTTTATAAAGTTAATCAATATAAAAAAAAAATGTACATGAAATGTTTTTACAAAATTTTATGAAATTCCAAAGTTAAAATTCAAAAAAGAAAGTATTACATCGAGATATAAATTTGTGACAAAGCGTTTCATGCCTAACTGCAACATTATGAAGAGACTGGAAAAAATATATATAGAGGAGCTTAAATGAGTAGTGGTTTGATATTGAAATGATTAAACGAGATGGATAAGATTATAAAATTATGATGCGAAGCTGTGCCGAGCATCATATCAATTTTATCTAGCGAGTTTAATAAATTAAATATTAAATCGGCACGAATGTGAGATTCTATTTATCACATAACTCCAAAAAAGCCTCATAAGCAATATTTATTATTGTAGCGGCCTATATAATTAGAACGTCGTCACACGATGAACTCTTACGTTTGAATGACGTCTTATGTTGATTTGCTCCGAAAAAGGAACTAACTTGTCATTTCCATAATCCGGTGTTTTTAATGGTGACGTAAATCGACGAGACAATTCAGATATACTCTGAGGTGAACGGAAAAGACCAAACAATGATTCGGCATTCATTTGCATATTTATTTAATTAGTGTAATATGATATATATATCATGGCTTTTTTACACTCCCATTATGTGATAATTACATTTATTCGGTAGAAAATAGCACAACATTTGAATGATTGAAATTATAACAGATAAATCTGACTGGCACCTATGAGCTGCAGAACGTTGGGATGGTTGAAGTCCTTCATTATTAGGGCCTCTTTGAGGAAAGCCTGCACGTCTATCTCACGTGGACTGTTCTCTGCAATTACATGAGAAATAATGATACAGAAATATTCAAATTACCCAAATATGGTTGGGACAGTCCATGTCAACACGGATGTATTTCATAGGTTCAGCTTTCACCACTAACCACTTTTCCAGGTATTTTGGGGAAAGGGACCCAAGTAAATTTTGGAAATTTCTATGGCAAAAATGACCCAATTGGGAATATTTTTCATCGATAAAATGGCCAACTGAGAATTGTTTATGTCAACATTTTGTAAGTTAGGGCAAAGTAAAAGCCTAAAAGGTATTATTAGGAACACTATTACATCAATATCACACCACTGATATTGATTAGTATGTAGCATAAGGGATGTATCATTACAACATATATGTAAAAAAAAAAAAATCTGTTTTGATATTATTTTTTTTGGGTGGTGGGGGGAATTGGGATTCTTTTCAAATAACTGCAAAAAAAATACACTGTTTTGCATTGGGAAAGGGTCTGTTTTTCTTAACAATGTACCGATTCAACACAATTTTTGCAGATATTCACTTACATTGACAGCATGTTTCTTTCGACAGATATACAATGCAGGGTTAACAGTCCTACTGTTGTTTAGTTTAGTACATCTCAAGAAGAACTGCTCATTAGTTCAGTTAAAGTTTCTTTTTTAAAACATTTAAAAAGGAAAACCCTCTCTTTTGATTTTAAAATATCCTAATATCTCCACATTTCTGGCATGGTATGGTTTTGAGGAAGGAAATATTAATAATTTTTGTCCAAACTGTGCAACGGATATATACATTTTATCAAGATTTAATTTCTATGACACAAAAAGACAACTTACGATGCAGAGTCTTCACAGCTACGAGTGTGTCCCCTTTTTCATCAGGAAGTGTTAGAAAACATTTGTACACACTGCCAAAGTTACCTGCAACAAGCAACACTGATTAGGCCTAACAAAAAAATATCTGTGTTTCCGGTTTTTCACTTTTTCACCGCCGACCCTAAATATTTTTAGCAAAAAAAAAAAGAAAAAGGAAATATTATAATCAAACAACAAATATTTTTATTCAAATGATAATTTTATTAGCCAGAGTTGTTAAGCATCTAATCTTGATCCAAACTGTTTGCAAAGGTTATCAAGAAGTTGCCTTAGTACAAAAATGGCATAATATATACAAACAATATATATAAAAAAAATATCTAAAAAAACAACTTTTTCCTACCTACCTACCCTAACTTTTTGACAGGGTGAAACCAGAAACACACATATCTTTTTTTAGGCCTTAGTGGAAACACACATATAACATGATTCAATGAAACTAGAAGCCAATCAAAACAACATTTAATTTTTATATTCTTACACATTTTAAGTACGTGCAAAATTCATTGTGTTAACATAATAGGGTTCCAGAATTCCAACATCCCTGACAATTTGTTTGTTTGTATTGTGTTTTAAGTCATTTTCAACACATGTTAGGTTATATATGACGATGATTTTTTGTGGTAGAGGCAGACCACCCACTGGGTAGAACCAGTACTGTACACCTCCCGCCATCCATAAGAATCGACACTTCCTCACTTACAAGTCGAGCTCCCAGTGGGATTGGAACCCGCAGCGGTGAGAGGAGAAGGTTTACAACGCGACTTTGTTAACCATTCTGCCATGGAGATGCTAGAGAACAAAAGTCCAGTCTAACCAGCTGTCCGAAACAAAGGGCAGACAACTGTGCATTTCTAATTAATTTTATTATATGTTACATTTTCCAAGAAATATCAATTAATTTACGACACATGTTATCTTCTAGACACTGAATTAGACATTAACTGCAGACAATGTATGACCGTTATGGTTTCCTTTACTAAGAAAAGTCACATTAAGAAAATTGCAGTCCATTTTTTTTTACTTTTCACATAAAACACCATTACATCATAAATGTTTTTAATATATATGAGGGAAAAAAGTTTAGCAAGTTTTTGTTGCACTCTGGAAATAATACACTTTTGGTTGTAAAATCAAGAAACTACTGCTATAGAGACACAATATTTTATTAAACACACATCAATAACAGTCGAACATCTTAATGACGTAACCAATAAATGAACGTAGGGGTCGTCTGTAAAGTCCCAAAATGTCAGTATATCTTGTATATAGTATTATTTCACCTAAAAAATCTTGCTAAACTTTTTTCCCTCAGTATATAACATTTCATTTAAATCCACCTTAATTTACCACAATCTATTTTTTATTGTCCTCATTCTCATGTTAAACATATTTTATACCCTATCATACTCTTTTGAAGTAATTTTCCAGCCTTCTCCAAAGGCAGTGCACAGGGGAACAAAACCCTGCACCGCTTCTATAAACAAGCATCCGTAGATATATAATGGTGGATCGTAGTCTTCTAAAAATAGATACCCGAGGTTGTGCAATCTCATTTGTTTACACGGTTTCAGAGCAGACTTGTGCAACGTAGTCCCGATTAAAACTCACTAGTTCTGTTAGGTTGTCGACACACGACACTTAAGTTGAGGAGATACCGTTAATTCGGTCAAATCAAATTTAAGCATTTTAGAGTTATAATGTCATTTTTTCACCACAGAGCATGTCAACTAGCATTTTTACATTTTGTTTATACCTAATTACGGTTCATTTTGTTGTTAAAAATATCCCAATTTGGTAAAATGCATAGCCCCGGGGGCATTTAAAAGGGGGTATATGGAATTTTACACAAAAATTTCAACTGAAATCTTGCACCATCTTACCAGCACCAAGTATTTCTCCCATAGTTACATACTAAAGAAAAATGAAACTGCAATCTTGCACCATCTTGCCAGCACCAAGTATTTCTCCCATAGGTACATACTTAGGAAAAATGAAACTGCAATCTTGCACCATCTTACCAGCACCAAGTATTTCCCCCATAGGTACATACCAGTGAAGTACTTCACTGTACATACTTAAGAAAAGTGAAAATGCAATCTTGCACCATCTTACCAGCACCAAGTATTTCTTCCATAGGTACATAGTATTACTTAAGAAAAGTGAAACTGCAATCTTGCACCATCTTACCAGCACCAAGTATTTCTCCCATAGGTACATACTTAGGAAAAATGGAACTATCTTGCACCATCTTACCAGCACCAAGTATTTCTCCCATAGGTACATACTAAAGAAAAGTGAAACTGCAATCTTGCACCATCTTACAAGCACCAAGTATTTCTCCCATAGGTACATACTTAAAAAAAGTGAAACTGCAATCTTGCACCATCTTACCAGCACCAAGTATTTCTCCCATAGTTACATACTTAAGAAAAGTTAAACTGAAACCTTGCATCATCTTACCAGCACCAAGTATTTCTCCCATAGGTACATACTTAAGAAAAGTGAAACTGCAATCTTGCACCATCTTACCAGCACCAAGTATTTCTCCCATAGTTACATACTCAAGAAAAGTTAAACTGAAACCTTGCATCATCTTACCAGCACCAAGTATTTCTCCCATAGGTACATACTTAAGAAAAGTGAAACTGCAATCTTGCACCATCTTACCAGCACCAAGTATTTCTCCCATAGGTACATGAAACTGCAATCTTGCACCATCTTACCAGCACCAAGTATTTCTCCCATAGTTACATACTTAAGAAAAGTTAAACTGAAACCTTGCATCATCTTACCAGCACCAAGTATTTCTCCCATCTGAAGGAACTCCCTGTCTATGAGCAGATGCTGATCCCTCAGTAACGTGCGTGTCTCATCGTCAATACCTGCACTGTAGGTCGCCGCCCCCGAAGCATCCCCAGCCTGACCGCCATGTGCGTGATATTCTGTAGACAAATTGTAGCAACAATGAGTGATCGAACGATAACGCGCCTTTAGGGATTGCAATGACAAAAAAAGTGCAGTCGAGACAACAACAGTCAGTGTATATTCAGACAGTGAAATATCCATTTTCTATTGAATTGAGATACACTGAATGCGTGTGCAGTAACACCGTCTTCTTGAAAAATGAAGTTTATTCAAAATTAAACATTAATTTTTACAGAAAAAAATCAAGTGTGTGTAAATATCTCACCATCATGCAACACCGATAAAAGTTCACTCACCATTCTGTCTGTTTTGCTCCATCAGTCTATGGCCCTCGGGGTCATTGGGGTCTTGTACATATTGCAACACATTACCATTTCTATCCTTGAACGGACCAATCCTCTTCCGCTTCATGATGATGAACAGCGCGATAATGGCGAGGACAATGAGGACGAGGATCACGATGAGGACGACGATGCCGATGTCGAGGGCGCCCTTCTCCAGTGGCACTGCTGTGTACATCAACTTGCCAACATCTTTCGACAGAAACTTTCCTATCTTCACCTGCAACAGAATGGCAATAAATGCACATTTATTTACCTCGATAATTTATATAATCAAAAATGCTTTCCACCTATAAAAACAGCTATACTGTACTCATACTCAAAAAGAGTATGAAAATGGACCTTTGGAAACAGCCGAGCATGACACATACAAAATATTGCTGTCTCGGTTCGATTCAGTCTGTTCATGAGCGGTAGTGAAATATGCTAGCTACCGCTCAAGCCCTCTAGCCCCGGGTTGAACAGAACTCAATATTCATAAAAATCAACAGTGCAGAATTTGAACCATCTCCAAGATGGCAAGAATATGGTGGTGGATATAGCAATATTTGTATCTTTATTTCATCCCCTATATCTAGTGGCGTATGGTCCCAGGATCTAATAAAAATGTATACCCCGAAGAGCGAAATAAACAAAAAGGATGAGGTAGGGCAACGAGCTCAGTGTAAAAGATCTAAAGACAAGAGAGAAATGCCTGGTGGCGTTAAAGCTGGGTTTTCCAAAATGTGAATGATGAGTGCCTGTGTCTTTGGTGAAACTATTTAATAGAGCTTTTCTAGATAGTTTTTTTGGGAGTGGGAGAATGCTTTAATGTTGAAAACCTAGTTACCTAACTTACTGTCCAAGTTTTATAATAATTGCACATGGCAATGCTGATACAAAAAAATAGTTGGCCATGGCAAGACCGAGATATAAAAAAAAAATGTTGATGCCCGTATAACAAAGTTAAAAAGGCTAACATAACATATATTTTGGAGAAAGTAGGTCACAGTGACCTAGTTTTCAGGGTAATGTCAGTGCTTGATGAGAGGAAGGTGCTGTTAAAATTTGATGAAGATCAGACATGGTAATGCCGAGATATAACAAAAACTTTATTCCCACCCCCACCCCACCCCATCCCGCCGAAACGAAGAAAGAGGTTAATGTAACGCATATTTTGGAGAAAGTATGTCACAGTGGTCTAGTTTTTAGCGTAAAGTCAGTGCATGATGAGAGGAAGGTGCTGTTAAAATTTGATGAAGATCGGACAAGGTAATGCTGAGATATAACAAAAACTTTATTTCCTCCGCCCCCGCCGAATCTTAAACAAAAAGTTTAATGTAACGCATATTTTGGAGAAAGTAGGTCACAGTGACCTAGTTTTCAGGGTATGGTCAGTGCTTGATGAGAGGAAAGTGCTGTTAAAGTTTGATGAAGATCGCACATGGTAATGCTGAAATATATAGAAAACACAAAATGTTGACACCTGCCCGCCCTGTTTACGCCAATCTATAAGCCGGCTTTTTTTCTCCAAAAAAAAAATGGCTAAAACTTTTCATAGTTTTAAATATAAATGGATATATGCTTGTATAAAAGTGAATACATTTAATTGTTATAAAAACCTATGTTTATTTTACTAGTATGATACATTTACAACAACAGAATTTATCTTATGTGCTCTGAAAGAATCACTCACCTTATGACCTTGGTCCATTGTAACAGTAACAAAAGTAAGTCATGAAAAAAGGTCTGGTAAGTTCAGAGAAGATTTTTTAAGTTTTTCTAGTATATCTGTACGTTAAACTGTGACCCCTGGTTAGCTAAAATATAACACCAGTTTTTGAATTGGGGTTTTAAGGCGCACCAGCACATTACAGGTTATATGGCGCCTAACAGGCATGAACATTCCAGGCTGATCTTCCACGTACATCAAGATAAAATATGGAAAATGGGCCTAGAACCTTCTCACCCTGAACTGCAGAACGCCAGGGTCACCATTCAAACAAACTTGGTACAAGAACATAGGCTTATGCTACATATAAAGTATTAATTTCAGTTTCTTTGCAAATTTTCAATAGGTCATATCTCCTTTATTTTTCATGGCATTTTAATAATTCTTTCAGTTTTTTCAGAGCCCTTTAAAATAAACCTTGTTTGAAAATAGCGTATCAACTGTCTGAACTATCTTAAACTGTGTAAACCCCTCCGGAGCAGAGCAAGATTTGACCCCAGCTTATGCTGCAGGCAATATATAAGTGGTTTCAGAGATGAAATTTGTTCTAATGTTTCCCTATATAAGTCTATAAAAAATGTGGCCTTTGTGGTGGGGCCAAATCTGACCCAAGTGTCACCATTTGAAAATACTTGGTAGAGGACAATTATGCAGATTTTTCAAGTTTTTTTCTTCTATTAGTCTGGGTAAAACATGTGACCCTGTGATGAAGCCAAATCTGACTCAAGCGTCACCATTAGTACAACCATAAGCATACGCTACATGCAAAATATTAGACCACTAGCTTTTGTAGTTTCAGAGAAGATTTTTAAAGATTTTCCTATATGACTATGTTAAACCCCGCAGGCCAGGGTCAAATTCGACCACAGTGTCGCCATTTGAACAAACTTGGCAGAGGACAATAAAGCTTATGCTACATGTAATATGAGAACTCTACGCCTTGTGGTTTCAGAGAAGATTTTTCAAGTTTTACCTTATACAAGACCATGTAAAACATGCAAAACGTCAATATACCAACATTGGACCCTTGGGTGTGGCCATTTCCGATACCGGGGAATTCATATGAAAAATGTTCATAATCTAGAGGTGGCGATCATTAATAAAGCAAAAGTGATGAAATCTGTTCAGTGGTTCTAGAGGAGATTTTTCAAGCTTTTGACCTTTTATGGTAATGGCAGCCATCTTGGAATTTGTGTTGACCTAATTGTAATAATTTGAAAAATACTGACCTAACGATCATCCGTGAAGTTTGTTAAAAATTGACCAAGCGGTCTCTGAAGAGACAACGTTTTAAAGCAAAAGTTAACGACAACATACGACATAAGAAAAGTGTTCCCAATAGCTCACATCTGAGCCTTTTGCGAAGGCCATGTGCTCAAGTGAGCTAAACACCTAGCATGAACTATGTATTAAGTTACTAATGCTTATAAAATTAGAAGAAAATTAACCTCCCAAAGCAAACATTTTGAATTTTTAAACACCTCTTTTTTAGGCTCACCTCTACAGTTTGTTTGGGCTCATTTATCACTGACAGAGGTTGGTTATCAGGGATACAGAACAGCAGTGTGTCCCTTAGATCAGGTACTCACCTCTACAGTTTGTCTGGGCTCATTATCACTGACAGAGGTTGGTTTATCTGGGACACAGAACAGCAGTGTGTCCCTCAGATTGGTAACATTACACAGCTTCCTGCCAATGTACACTGTATAGTCGTCTTTGGTCAGACCCCTGTTTAAACCACTTCCCTGAAGAAAAGAATCAAAATATAAAAAATGTTTTTAACTAATTACTTACAGATTGGTGTGATTCATACAAGTGATGCCTTTGTAGCCACAATCTGGGAGATTTAAGAATATTTTAAGGGAGATTTATCCAAAACCAGTGATAAGGTATAATTGAGGTTTTATCAAATATTTTCATACATTACCGTATTTTACCTTGTATAGTACGCAGTTTTTTTACCACTTTTACGGTTTCCGAAAGGGGGATGCGTACAATATAAGGAAACAATAAAAAGAACTTCTTTTTTTTCTTGCAGAAAATCGATGTCTGGCCCTGGGAAGAAAACCCTTGACGACGAACAGACATCGAGACAGAAAATTGTGAATACCGATAATACACAATTTTTTCGTAATTTACTCGTTCATATAAGTAATATATTGACTTAATTCGAATTATAAATGAATAAGGTGTATTATGATGCTTGTTTTTGTATAAATGTTTGCATGTTTGTTGTAAAACTTCAATAAATTGTGTGAAAAATCGTCCTTCCATTTTGTTGTTTATATCGCGTGACGTAATATCACGTGACTTCCAGCTGTTTAGACTTTAGACTGGTACATGGAGTATTGTTACAGTTCTATTCTATTCTAATATTTATAGGATTTTATTTAATATTTTATAAAAAATTAATGAAGTTTTTGCTTTATTTTGAAATACATATATTTTAGACGGCGTAGAAAGGCAGAATCACCCTACTTTGAAATGGCAATTATTCAATAATGCTTGTGAAAACATGCTTACCGGTACACATTTGATGATTGATAATTGGGTCAAACAATATCGCACCTCGGCTGCAGTACAGACACATTATAAACACGGGTAGAATGGGTTATTCTATTTTTATAATTCTTTGAAGTTGCCGCGAGTATCGACTATTTCTGAGGATGCACTTTGACACACCGTGTGACCTTTACCAGATTTAGCCATGGGGTACAGGTAACTGATCACGCGTTACACGTCTGATTCACTTATGATAAACTCTGGTTCCCGTGAATACACAATGTTAGTATAATCGGCGTAATGGATTACGGTAACCAACGACTTTGTTGTGTTTTAGTAGATGTAATTATCGGATTACGGACAATTATCTGCGGCATTATAATTGGCTCTTTGATCAGATGATACAAGATAGGTACTCCCCTGAAGATTGGCAATTAATGATTGAAGTAATTATATTTTCTTTTGTACGCTAATTTTCTCGATCGTGACTGTTTTTTTTTTTTAACCTTTTATTTTCGTTGAATGGTTCATCTAGGAAAACTAAAATTTTGGATGCGTATTATACACGGAAACAACTTTTTTACCCCAGTTTTGACCTCTGAGAAGGGGGTGCGTATTATACACGGGTGCGTATTATACAAGGTAAAATACGGTAAACTTTTTAAAGCATTTGATGATACAATAAAGCAAAAAGGGTCATTTAATAGCTTTTAAATTGGTTTTCAATTCACAATTTTTTTCCGTGAGATGTCCAAATCTCACGGATTGTTGACTTCTGAAGAGATGAAATTCTGTGAGTTTTGTTCTCACAGAGCGAGATATCACATATACACTTTGTAATTAACTGTAACCATTATGAGGCAGACAAGACAAGAATTATTTGAAAAGATACAAAACTGTAGTAACTTTAACACAATGTCAACAGTGCAGAAATGTGTTTGGGTCTTCAGTAATGAAAGTACTCAAGTCATTACCAGTGTATCTAACTATTTATACAAGTGTTACCACCAAAGGTCAGATTTACTTAAATAACATAATTCCGTTGTATACTTCACCCTTTCACTGTCACTTTTGTATGTGTATAAGTCTAGCCAATATCACTAGCATGGTGTTTGTCCATAGGATTATTATTGTTATTGTAAATACTCCATAGATCTATTGAAGTCGGTTATAGTAAAACTATCCAGATTGTTTATTATATTAATTGTATTATTTATGTTTCCTTTTCTAATCAAAATCAAGCTTTTGTTTGTTGACTTGCAATATTCAACTATATTCTGTTCATGTATGGTGATCTAAATTCTGACAACTGTGTACCGTATTTCCCCCAATAGTAGCGCCAGAGTTCACTTTCAAGTTAAATTCAGAATGAATCAATCAAAAAAAACAAAAAAACGGTTGAGCAAGAAAATGAAAGTATTTGTGAATCATTTAAGACAAACTTTATCCAAAAATAACGAAGTTTAATACATAAATTTAGCGATCAAATTCATACATAATTCTTGTCCCATTGTAAATACATTGCCCACGTTGAGGGAGTTCACTTTAAGGAGGTTGGCTGGGAAAGGACGTAGTGATGAGATTTTTTTAAAATTAATATTTAAGGCTTCTTTGGTATAACTTAGATTCAAAATTATCAAAAAAAGGCTAGGTCACCACGCTTTTTTTCCCACTAGACGTAATTGAAGAAGGCACATATTTCTAACTTCAAAATTTCACTAAAAAGAGGGAAAATATAGTCATTGAACATTTTCACAATTGTTTTCATAACACTACGTTTATTGAAAAACAACAATTAATTTTCGATTGCATATATACATACCTTTCAAATCATACAAAAACAATTGTAATCCTCATTCCTCTTTTTACTTTAAAAAGCAAACGTATATGGACCGTACCCCACCCACTTTTGTTTTTACCGAAAAATTAATTCAAGATAAAAAAATATGTTCTAATGATCAACTTTTTTTTAAATTTGTATATGTCAAGGTCCTATGACATTTCTTTCAAAACAAGTAAAAAAATATATAGGTCACCAGGCTTCTAATGATTTTTTATTAAAAATTCTTTAAATTACACCCATTTTGGAGTTATTTTGACATTTTTAATGTAAAATACTGTACACACAATATTGACATGGAGATCGAAAATAAAATTAGCTCAGTATCTACTTTTATATATGTATTCCACTACTGGAAAACAAAAATCTGATTTATTCTATAGCAAAAGGATAAATTCTACTCAGAGCTACCCATACCCCCTATTTTGTTGACAACAAAAAATGATCACAAATGACGGAAAAAATATGGAAAAAAAAAATTTGCTTAAAATTTGGTATGTTACCATCTTAAATCCTACATTATATCCATATCTACTAGAATGGAAAAAATGAAACAATTCTGTTGTAAAATAAAACTATGATTTAAACAAGAGGTCAATGACCTTGAAGCTCTACTGATTGATTTTGATTTCAGGAAGTAGTCGCTACAGACTTGTTTTTTGAAAATCTATTTTTAACCGTGGTGGCCATCTTGAATTTCAGGCCGACCTGAAATTTTGCTAAGATCAATAAGACATTAAGAGCAACATTCCTGTAAAGTTTCATGAAAATCCGTCAGGTAGTTTCAAAGAAGTAGTCGCTACAAGTTTTCATTATATAACTCTATGTAAACAAAGCAGCCATGTTTAAGGTCAAATCAAAACGATTTTGGACAAGGACCAACATCATGTCATACTGATCATTTTAGAAAAAGTCCCATATCAATATCTCTTATTGTTTTGAAGAAGTAGTCGCTACAAATTTATTTATTTTAAATCTATTTTTAGCTGTGGCGGCCATCTTGAATTTCCGGCCGACCTGAAATTTTTCTAGGATCAACTAGACATCAAGAGCAACATTCCTGTGAAGTTTCATGAACATCCGTCAAGTAGTTTCAGAGGAGTAGTCGCTACAAGTTTTTACTATATAACTCTATGTAACCAAAGATGGCCACTGGCAGCCATGTTTAACGTCGAATCAAAATAATTTTCCACAAGGATCTACATCATGTCATGCTGATCATTTTAGAAAAAGTCCCATATCAATATCACTTATAGTTTTCAAGAAGTAGTCGCTACAAACTTATTTTTTAAAAATCTATTTTTAGCTGTGACGGCCATCTTGAATTTCTGGCCGACCTGAAATTTTGATAGGATCAATTAGACATCAAGAGCAACATTCCTGTAAAGTTTCATGACAATCCGCCAAGTAGTTTCAGAGGAGTAGTCGCTACAAGTTTTTACTATATAACTCTATGTAAACAAAGATGGCCGCTGGCAGCCATGTTTAACGTTGAATTAAAACGATTTTTGACTAGGATCAACATCATGTAATGCTGATCATTTTAGAAAAAGTCCCATATCAATATCACTTATAGTTTTCAAGAAGTAGTCGCTACAAACTTATTTTTTAAAAATCTATTTTTAGCTGTGACGGCCATCTTGAATTTCCGGCCGACCTGAAATTTTTCTAGGATCAATTAGACATCAAGAGCAACATTCCTGTAAAGTTTCATGACAATCCGCCAAGTAGTTTCAGAGAAGTAGTCGCTACAAGTTTTTACTATATAACTCTATGTAAACAAAGATGGCCGCTGGCAGCCATGTTTAACGTTGAATCAAAACGATTTTTGATTAGGATCAACATCATGTCATGCTGATCATTTTAGAAAAAGTCCCATATCAATATCACTTATAGTTTTCAAGAAGAAGTCGCTACAAACTTGTATTTTAAAACTCTATTTTTAGCTTTGGCGGCCATCTTGGATTTCACATCAACATGAATTTTTGCTAGGATCAACTAGACTTTATGGGCAACATTTCTGTAAAGTTTCATGAATATCCATCCAGTAGTTTCAGCTGTGAAGTCGCTACAAATAAAAGTTTACGGACAGACAGACGGACAGACGGACAGACGGACAGACGGACGGACGACGGACACCGCACCACGGCATAAGCTCCGCTGATCTCTGATCAGTTGAGCTAAAAATAAAATGTTTAGACTTGAAGATGTCAAAACTTGACCAGCCAACATCCTTAAAGTTAAATTCAGAATAAATCGAAGAAAAAAGCCAAATCTAAAGGTTAAATACTTACAAATCATTTGAGACAATTTTATTAAAAAAAATAACAAGCTGTAAGGCATACATTTAGAGATCGAATGTATACAGTATTCTGAACTCCTTTGAAATTTGTGGGTGGGCTAATGGTGGATATGACGTCACAGCACCCCGAACTCGAAATCTCCAGACAAAGGAGAGCAGATTTTGATTAATGGCAAAAGAGTGAATAAATCGAGCAGGTATTTCCAGATTAATTTTCTAATTCATGTATGACGCAACTAAAGAATTATGTCCCCTTAGGTGTTATTCCATTCAAATTGCATTTAAGGTTCCTGTGTAATAGGATCAGAATGGGCCTGGATCAGAAGGGGCTTGATGTATTATATTATTTATAGCCTTGTCTGATAGTTTTATTTACTTAAATTGTTGTGTTTATCCAAGTAAAATAATTTACTTCAAGTTTCACCTTTATTTCCGGAAGTAGGTCCGCCATTTTGACATTTCAGCCGATTCATT
The DNA here is from genome assembly GCA_037043455.1 of Cyrtodaria siliqua. NCBI lineage: Eukaryota > Metazoa > Mollusca > Bivalvia > Adapedonta > Hiatellidae > Cyrtodaria > Cyrtodaria siliqua. The sequence continues at coordinate 81,588 of JAWPHD010008680.1, read as the reverse complement.
TTGTGTAGGGCACTTTGATTGGTCACTGTTAGCCAATCAGATTCATAGTAAAGTTGTTTAGCATATTTTTTGTCCAATAAAAATTATTTTGTCCATTAGCAAAGGGGCACGGTGCTCTCTGTCACATGACCACGATAATTGACGTCAGATTAGTACTTAAGGCCTGGCATAAGGCTAATTCAGTGGCACTCGTCTTGACTTGTCGCCGCCAATTGTCAGTAGCACATACAGACAAACCTCGCTAACTCTAATTTTGGCATCCCCCGTTTGGCTAACGAGTAGAGCCATTTCTTTAGGGAGATAGGTGAACTTCTATCTGCAGTAGATTGTCATATTTTCTATTTAGTCTAGATTAAAAGTATTTCAAAGCTGGAATAAGGACAAGTTAGGGTATATAATCAACAGATTCGCTTTGCATTTAACTTATTAGGAGTAAGGAAGGCTCATCCTCGTGTGGGTTCATTTGTATATTTATATTTGAATTACATAATGAAAACAGTTGTTTATATTTGTTCCCCTTAGACTGAATAAGCACTGCTAGCGAGTTTAGCCCACAGGTTATGACAATAGAGTGTAACTCTCGAGTCGGTAGAAAGCCGGTCCTTTTACATTGGTGGAGAATCCGGGTAGGCAATGTATGAGGTTATGCCCAGATGCCTGGATCATTGTATATATGCTGGATCATTGTATATATGTTGTTGTCTATATGTGTTGTGTGATATTTGAAGGTTTCAAATATCAAAAATATAAAGGTTAGAGGTATGTAATAGGACTCAGTTGGTGGGTATGTAAATAGATAGGTTTATAACATTACTACTGTCTCGCCGCAGAGCTAGCATTTATGGTGATACTGGTGATATAAACATTTCTTGATAGTCCTGGAGAGAAACATATATTTAAATCCGCTACTAAGTTGTATGTTAAAGTAAGTATTATTTGCATGACGTAGATACTACTTTTACCACCGCATGACTGCACGGGAAATGAGGTAAATCTAAATTGTATAGCTGCACAATTATTGCCAGATAATTGATAAATACATTTACCTGTGGATTAATATACCTGTTCAACGTTTTTTACGTCATCTAATAAAATCTAATTCTCGCTTTTCACAGATATTGCAATGTGTGAATTGCAAATATCTATTGTTGTGTATTGATTTTGACTTTAATAAACATAAACATGTTCATGAAAAAAAACATGGCCAGGAAACTTTAACAAGAGCTGTCAGATCACAGCGTAGCTCGACTATTTCGAATTTTCAGAGAACAAGAAATGATATACCTGGCATACCATCAGAAAAAAAAGAGTGAAAACAAAGGGGCGAGCTGGATGTGTCAAGAAGGAAAACATTGGAATTTTCACTAAATCAAGGGCCACAATTTTTCTGTGATGACACGGTGGTAATTTCATAATAACCCTTTCAAAGGATACACAATGCAAATTTTATAATTTGAAAATTTGAAGATAATATATGTTAAAAGTATTGTGTAAATGCATTTGACCTTTGACTCCTTTGTGACCTTGACCTTTCATCCAATGATCTTGAACTCAATAGATACGATCATCGTCCCATTTATAATGAAGTATGTAAGTTTGATGATGATTGGATAAAAATGTTGAAAGTTATTTACATTTTAAGAACGTAAACATTTAACAGATGCTAAGAGCCTATCAACACATAAATGCAATTTGTGATCATGAACTTTGACCTATAGACCCCCATAAGATCCTTCGAACAGTGTGTATTGGTTATTTTATTTATCCTCGCTAATTTTAGCGAGCAGACCTATATTTATTCATCCGAAGGACTGGTAAGGTCAGAAATACGTTTTAAATATTTCGATAATTCACCCAAATTAGGTCCTGCCTGGGATTGAACGTGCCATTACATGGTCCAAGTATTAACTTCCATACCCAATCAAACCCCTACACCAAGAAGCAATCAAAGGACTGAAGGTCCTGAGAGTCGCCAAGATTGAACAGTGTCTTCTTGGTGAGGTTAAAGGTTATGTTAAATTTTACAGGTGTGGCGTATTAAAATGAAATGTTGATGCTTAGAACATGAGATTTTTTTTGTACTGAAAAATGCTTGGGACGGAATTATTTTTTGCAACCGCTAGGAGCGGTGTTTGTAATATGACACGCTCTAGCTCCAGTCTCCACTGCCCCCAAATATCAATACGGACTAATCAAATACTGCGGTGCACTATTGAAGTACAGCCTAATTAGGGTACATACGTCGGTATATCACAAAAGCACGCACCATTTAGGGAAACCTAGTTTTATGATATATTTCCTGTTTATTGCAATTACTTGAGCGCTGTAATACCGCCGAGGGCAGACGCGTATTGCACAAGACGGATATATCACATGATATGCGAGCTCTAATTGTCGCGCACAAAGACAGAAAAATACTATGATTTAAATAATATAGCCAAATGTTATAGACAGTTAGTAAGTATACTTACTCATGTATACTAACTCCTGATATACAGATCGAAAACAGACCAAACATATGCAATTATCATAATATAAAGTATATTATTCTATTATACTTGTTTTACTTATTGCACGAGCTAAGAGGCGTTATTGTTGTTGTTTTGCCATAAAACATTACTGAATTAATATAAAAGCTAGTAATATTATTAATTTTCTGCCTTGTAATAGATATCCATCAAACATTTTTTTTTTTTAAATCCATAGACCTATATATGTTGATAATATATATTTATAACACTGTGGCAGAAGGGGTTTATAATTTAAAATTATTAAAATTAAAATTTGGGAACAAAGACACAGTATTTATTTCACCGGATTCATTTAAATTTATATGCTGAACGTTCTTAGCAATATTTAAAAAAAATGACGGCTACATATTATTAGCGCCGTCAACTCTTCATTGATTCGCGTAAAGACGCATGCTTCTAATTCAACAGCTAAACATTCACGGTGTATATAAAGATCTAAGACTATACACCTTTCTTCAAATTATCATACGTATACCCGATAAGGTGCTAAGATAATTGAACATAAATTTCAATCTTACTTCATGTATGAATTTCCTCCTCAACGCCGGTCGAATAGGCGAATACAACTTGCTTGGAGACGGCGGGGTAATGCACTTCTCATTTTTATAGTCAAATATCGTTGGTTCCGCTGTTGATTTTAATATGCATGGCCTTTTGGACTTAGGATGGACTTCCCACGAAGTCAACTCAAAATGTTTGTTACAAACTCGCGCGTCTTTCGTAGGTTCCCACTTTCTCGACGAGTGGGGCGATTTTCTTCGGTAACGGTCTAACCACACTTCAGATCTTAATATATCATTATCTCGATTAGGGAAACGAAAGAAACTTAGGTTATTATCTTGTCCTTCTTTATGCAAACGTTTTCACCCAGCAACAGCACACGGCATTTTTAACAAGTACCATAAAATGTAATCCTACATAGACAATACTATACAACTCAATGCGACACGGCTAATCGTTTGGTACCAATGACGTCACAGGATCACGTGACACTTACCAGGGCAACTCGAAGCGTGTGCGCTATGAGATAAAATTGGCTACTGTGAGAAAACAGGACCACCAATAAGTGTAAGATTTGAACAGATTGTATATTATATATATATATTTCCGAATATATACTCAAAATGCACGCCATATTTCACCTTTAACAGTAGGATTCCAGGAACTCCTTACACCTTAAATAATGAATAGAAATATACTTTATATCTGTATCTATACATATATATATTTTTTTTTTTTCACCAACATGTATTTGTAAAGGACATCAATCGAAATACCATCAATTACGAACTTTTTTCATGCATTAATGTGTTTTGAATGTCAAAAATGTTATTTTTTATCAAACAGGAAAGAAAACACAACCCTAATAGCAGGATAATGTAGTTTTATGTCAATAATTGTCGATCTCAAGTTGTGACAAAATGTCTGCAAAGATTGCCGTGTGTCCCTTTAAACTATTTGATTTGTTTACCTTGGTAGTAGAGAACTGAGCACTTCTTGAAAAATTCTTTTCATCAACTTGTGTATTTATTTGTAGCAGATGCCATACTATTTCTCAAAGTACGAGACACAATAACTACATTATTTACGGACATTTAGTTTCCAATTTGTTATCTTGGTCACACATGTCATGAGCGACACATCCGGGTAACTACGCTTTTGATTCCATTCATAATATATATATATGCGTGTATTATTGCGCATAGTATTTCAGTTCCTTTTTCAAAAAAGACACGTATATTCTGTATACAATGACAATTATTCACAATCAGTAGTTATATTATTCGGTATATATAACGTTCATGTCAGTCACCTTATGAAATTAAGTTATACTTGAGGCAATTAAAGGAACTACATTCTCGAAGTGCATTCTCGAAGTGCGTAAAGCTCCCAATCCGATATTTGGTATATTAATGCGCATAATATTTCGGTAAACCTACAAAAAAGACACGTTTATACTGTATACAATTACAATTATTTCATTATTTCACAATCAGTAGTTATATTATTCGGTATACATAACAAATAACGTTCATGCCAGCCACCTTATCAAATTATTAAGTAGTATTAGTATTATTAGTATTTGAGGCAGTTAAAGGGGACTACATTGCCAAAAGCGGTAAAGCTCCTCTCCTGTTTTAAAAAAACACTCTCTATTCAGAAATTGCACTATATACATACACGATTCCAAAGAGCCAGCCATGCTGACACATGGCGACTCAAAAATGGGGTTGGTTGGGGTATGAAATAAAACCTTAATTTCGGTTTAAAAAGTTTGCATATTGTAATATTAAAACATATTATAGGTAATTTTAAGCAGGTTATCACATTTTTTCAAAAAATGTATTTAAACCTGTTTTATTGTCAAAATATCCGTTATAAAATCCTGCTAATATAAGCTTTCCCATCTCTTAATGGAATTAAGACGGGACCAGGTAATGAATCCCTGGGTTACAAAGCCGTGATTACCTTCGCTTTCCTGATTTACATAATTGTTATAGGGTTAACTTTATTGAAATTTTGTTTAATGGCGCAGAAGTCAACATTTTAATACTCATTGTTTTGACTGTTTCAGTCACAAACGCATAGAAATAAAATTAAATGGCGTCACATTTTTGAGGGCTTAATGTCACATTACTGGTTTTGCGATGGGTTATGCATTATTTAATAGTCGCACATTTTTTAACATCAACAAATCAGATTGCAGTATTTTCTGCAACTGCTGTTCCTGATTTGCGTCATTGTACCTTTATATCTAGCTGTTTGTCCGCTATGTCAAACACCCTCAGCTGCTCTTCACCCTCGAAATTCAGTACGAGTGGATTCGGCAAGTACACAAACCGACTCAGCGATGGAGTACTCTTGCCGAAGTTCAGCAGGTCTTGGATACCATCCATTTTGAAGAATATCTGTACATTAACTACTTTGGTTTGATCTAAACTGCTCATGTGCTGCATAATATTAGGCATAGTGCAGGTCATCAGCGTGCCTGCACTGGCTGGATCCACCTGGCAGTCCTAGAAAATAAGCATTTGATAATCACATATTGCAGATGGCTGTGAGTGAGATTATAAGAATCTTTCATGGGTATCCGGTGAAGATAGGGAATTCCAACCCGAGGTATACGTGTTTTTATCGGAACCGAGGCTCTGCCGAGGTTCTGATTAAAACACTTATACCGAGGGTTGGAATTCCCTATCTGAACCGAATACCCAGGATAGATTCTTTTTCTTGCATATCAGAGACATGTTGTGCGTTGACGCCGCCAGCTATTAATGTTTTGCATGTTTTCCTGCATACCGGATGTTGGCGCGCGTGAATTTTATCTCGACCCTAGGGTGAGATGGAAATATCTAGCCCCGGTAAAATGACGGATATCCTTGTCCGGTATGCAAGAAAAGGCTAGTCTTCCTTTTATGCTGAGCATTTGTTTGTTAAAGATCTGGGCTCAGTTGTTCGAAGATCGATTAACTTAACCGAGCTTTAAGTCAGAATTCAAAATCTCTCTGAATTTCCGATAAATGAATATTTCTACCAGAAATTGAGCACGTGAAAGCAGTTTGTTAAGAAGAAATGCAAATTAAAAACTTCTAGTAGTACAAAACGTATTATTATGAGAAAATGTACTTTGAAAGTTTACACTAACCAAAGATTAATTGAATTGAATTGGGTTTTAAGGCGCACCAACACATGAAAGGTTATATGGCGCCTAACAGGAATGAACATGCCCGGCTCATCCTCCATGTACATCGAGATAAAATATGGAGAATGGGCATAGAACCAATCTTTAAACAACTGGGCCCAGATTGCTTATAACAAAGCAAAATATATCATTATTCAATAATCAAGGGCAATAACTCTCATGTTTATTTTCTGATAAAGGTGGTTTTCAAATTTGTTCGAGCTTTCATCAGTAATAGTAAGAATGTGACCAAGTTTGGTAATGAAGGTGTTAGAGTGTTGACATGGTAAACTAGCATCAGGGCCATAATAACTCTGCTGTTTATTAGCCATTATTGGTGTTCTTCAAACTTGTCCAAAATTGTATTGATATTCAAATTCTGACCCATTTGATATTAAAAGATTGGACGCAAAAATCGTTCGAGCTTTCACTGATATTAAGACTGACTAAGTTTGGTAAAACTCGGATGCTAACTGAAGGTGCTAGAGTGTTGTCAACAAAAAGTTAAATGACGACGGACGGACGGATGGATGACAGACAGCAAACAATGGCATAAAGGCCAGTAGGGCTAGAAGAGCTAAATGCTGTCGAAATCTGTTAAGCAGGTCATGACAAGATGATTTTGTTTAAAGTTTCGACCTAATATGTACAACTTCGAAAGGCAATGACTTTATTATCATCTTTTTCCTGAAGATGAAGCTGCTTAAACAAACTGAATGGACCTATGTCAGTGTCTATATGCACGACAGACAAATCACAATTGCAACAGCTCACTCCAACTTTGCCAATGTGAGCTAAAAACTACTGGTATGTTTGGCAGTATACTGTAAACATTTAATTAGAATTTTATTAGAATTGAGAAATTCGTTAATCTGGGATGCGGTTGGTTTAAGGGATTGAAATTTTGCTTAATGGCCACAAGGTAAACAAGAGACCCATATTGGCCTAAAGCACTTATCTTATAATCAAACAAGAGACCAATATTGACCTAAAGCACTTATCTTATAATCAGACAAGAGACCCATATTGGCCTAAAGCACTTACCTTATAATCAAACAAGAGACCCATATTGGCCTAAAGCACTTATCTTATAATCAGACAAGAGACCCATATTGGCCTAAAGCACTTATCTTATAATCAAACAAGAGACCCATATTGGCCTAAAGCACTTATCTTATAATCAACAAGAGACCCATATTGGCCTAAAGCACTTATATTATAATCAAACAAGAGACCCATATTGGCCTAAAGCACTTATATTATAATCAAACAAGAGACCCATATTGGCCTAAAGCACTTATCTTATAATCAGACAAGAGACCCATATTGGCCTAAAGCACTTATCTTATAATGAAACAAGAGACCCATATTGGCCTAAAGCACTTATCTTATAATCAGACAAGAGACCCATATTGGCCTAAAGCACTTATCTTATAATCAAACAAGAGACCCATATTGGCCTAAAGCACTTATCTTATAATCAAACAAGAGACCCATATTGACCTAAAGCACTTATCTTATAATCAGACAATGTCAAAGTTAACATATGCTAACAGTTTTACATGACATAAGAATTGCTTGCTCATAATTGTGATATTCTCAACCATGGCAGAATATTTGAGCCCAGGAATTTCATTGTAACTCCGATTTCACAAGGTGAAGTGGGGGCTATATAGGAATCACGTTGTCACAAAGTGAAGTGGGGCTATATAGGAATCACGCTGTCACAAAGTGAAGTGGGGGCTATATAGGAATCACGCTGTCACAAAGTGAAGTGGGGCTATATAGGAATCACGTTGTCACAAAGTGAAGTGGGGGCTATAAAGGAATCACGCTGTCACAAAGTGAAGTGGGACTATATAGGAATCACGTTGTCAAAAAGTGAAATGGGGGCTATATAGGAATCACGTTGTCACAAAGTGAAGTGGGGGCTATATAGGAATCATGCTGTCACAAAGTGAATTGGGGCTATATAGGAATCACGTTGTCACAAAGTGAAGTGGGGGCTATATAGGAATCATGTTGTCACAAAGTGAAGTGGGGGCTATATAGGAATCACGTTGTCACAAAGTGAAGTGGGGGCTATATAGGAATCACGCTGTCACAAAGTGAAGTGGGGGCTATATAGGAATCACGTTGTCACAAAGTGAAGTGGGGGCTATATAGGAATCACGCTGTCACAAAGTGAAGTGGGGGCTATATAGGAATCACGCTGTCACAAAGTGAAGTGGGGGCTATATAGGAATCACGCTGTCACAAAGTGAAGTGGGGGCTATATAGGAATCACGCTGTCACAAAGTGAAGTGGGGGCTATATAGGAATCACGCTGTCACAAAGTGAAGTGGGGGCTATATAGGAATCACGCTGTCACAAAGTGAAGTGGGGGCTATATAGGAATCACGTTGTCACAAAGTGAAGTGGGGGCTTTATAGGAATCACGTTGTCACAAAGTGAAGTGGGGGTGGGGGGGCTATATCGGAATCATGTTGTCACAAAGTGAAGTGGGGGCTATATAGGAATCACGCTGTCACAAAGTGAAGTGGGGGCTATATAGGAATCACGTTGTCACAAAGTGAAGTGGGGGCTATATAGGAATCACGCTGTCACAAAGTGAAGTGGGGGCTATATAGGAATCACGCTGTCACAAAGTGAAGTGGGGGCTATATAGGAATCACGCTGTCACAAAGTGAAGTGGGGGCTATATAGGAATCACGCTGTCACAAAGTGAAGTGGGGGCTATATAGGAATCACGTTGTCACAAAGTGAAGTGGGGGCTTTATAGGAATCACGTTGTCACAAAGTGAAGTGGGGGTGGGGGGGCTATATCGGAATCATGTTGTCACAAAGTGAAGTGGGGGCTATATAGGAATCACGCTGTCACAAAGTGAAGTGGGGGCTATATAGGAATCACGTTGTCACAAAGTGAAGTGGGGGCTATATAGGAATCACGCTGTCACAAAGTGAAGTGGGGGCTATATAGGAATCACGCTGTCACAAAGTGAAGTGGGGGCTATATAGGAATCACGTTGTCACAAGGTGAAGTGGGGGCTATATAGGAATCACGTTGTCACAAAGTGAAATGGGGCTATATAGGAATCACGTTGTCACAAGGTGAAGTGGGGGCTATATAGGAATCACGTTGTCACAAAGTGAAGTGGGGGCTATATAGGAATCACGTTGTCACAAAGTGAAGTGGGGGCTATATAGGAATCACGTTGTCACAAAGTGAAGTGGGGGCTATATAGGAATCATGTTGTCACAAAGTGAAGTGGGGCTATATAGGAATCACGTTGTCAAAAAGTGAAATGGGGGCTATATAGGAATCACGTTGTCACAAAGTGAAGTGGGGCTATATAGGAATCACGTTGTCACAAAGTGAAGTGGGGCTATATAGGAATCACGTTGTCACAAAGTGAAGTGGGGGCTATATAGGAATCACGTTGTCACAAAGTGAAATGGGGGCTATATAGGAATCACATTGTCACAAAGTGAAGTGGGGCTATATAGGAATCACGCTGTCACAAAGTGAAGTGGGGCTATATAGGAATCACGTTGTCACAAAGTGAAGTGGGGGCATATAGGAATCACGTTGTCACAAAGTGAAGTGGGGCTATATAGGAATCACATTGTCACAAAGTGAAGTGGGGCTATATAGGAATCACATTGTCACAAAGTGAAGTGGGGCTATATAGGAATCACGTTGTCACAAAGTGAAGTGGGGCTATTTAGGAATCACGTTGTCACAAGGTGAAGTGGGGCTATATAGGAATCACATTGTCACAAAGTGAAGTGGGGCTATATAGGAATCACGTTGTCACAAAGTGAAGTGGGGGCATATAGGAATCACGTTGTCACAAAGTGAAGTGGGGTTATATAGGAATCACGTTGTCACAAAGTGAAGTCGGGCTATATAGGAATCACGTTGTCACAAAGTGAAGTGGGGGCTATATAGGAATCACGTTGTCACAAAGTGAAGTGGGGTGGGGGCGCTATATAGGAATCACGTTGTCCGTAAAGTTCCATTCGACCGGCATGTCGTGTTACACATTTTTATTACTTTCATTCCTCAAACAGTTTTGAATGGGTTGTTCCCAAACTTTATATACACCTAACAACTGATGACCTTATGTCCCTCTACATCACCCCTTTTTGACTGCTTAATTTAATACAGAATTATGACCCTTTGGCTTAAAATTTAAGTGGGGCTATTCCTCACTTTCGGTGTATAGTTCTAGTTTGAACTACTCTTATTAACAGATTCCTATGGTCCTTTTACGAACTCGGAGAATACTCTCGACACGAGGGACAGCCCAGGTTACAGTCCAATCCAAGGAAGATGCTAGGGAAGGGTACTGCGCAGAAACACACAAAATAAACTCTGAGGCACAGGTGAGACTCGAACAAATACAAAGTTCACCATGCTATCTTCTGGACCAGCCCGTCTCCCCATTACTGCGATCAAAAGGTGGCGACAAACACGCAAACAAATAAGGGCTCCAGCCAAGGTACATTGTGGTCATGTTTCATTATAATGTTTTGAGCAAGATCCTTTTAGAGAATAAATTAATGTCATTTTTATACTACAGTAAACTCTCGCTTATCCGAACTCTCGCTAAACCGGATCTCCCTCTAATCCAAACTATTTGTGTCCACCCTTTTTTCTCCCTTCTTTATGTATATGCGGTCATTGTTTGCGTGATGACCCAACGCCGCGGTCATTGTTTGCGTGACGACCCAACGCCGCGGTAATTGTTTGCGTGACGACCCAACGCCTCAGTAATTGTTTGATCAACGGAGGAGCAGAAACAATTGCATGAATGTTTGAAGTAAGTGAGAAAGAGTATTTTATACGAAAATGTATATTGTATTAAGGTATGTATCTGGCTGCATTTAATAAAAGATATAAATGAATATACTGCAACTGTATAGTAAAAGAAAAAACACTCGAGTTAAAACAACCGACGCTCGATAAGTTATTTTCAGTGAATTGTGTTTTACTGACACGCAATTCTTATGCTGGAACATCAATGGCTGTTGATAATTAACAACTTTGTTTTATATAAATGTTTGTGTGCTTATATCATATCTAATGTAATAAAACTATTTTATTATCATACATTTGTATCTCAAACCTAATTATTTAATGTGTTCATAATGGTAAGCAATGCAACCAAATAAGTATGATGAAAATGTACTGCTTATGTACGATATCTACGATATGACTGACAGTTTGCATGTAAAACAGTAATCCAGACACCCCAATGATCGTCCGGATCAGCGAAAGTTTACTTATTCCCAAAATAACCACATCACTTCATATCTTGAATATGTGTGACTAGTTTTAGTTTTGGCAGCCATCTTAACCGAAAAGTCACACTTTGAAACTGCTAACAGACCAACGGACAATGGGCAGATGATGGACAAAAAACTTCAACTTATTCCGAGGTAGAGTTAACCCTTAGCCTGCTAAGGGACACTACAATAGCCTTTGAGTCCATTACAGGCTGATCAGTGTTTACAATGTCCGGCTGCTCATCAGTCATTTCTCCAAAACAACACTTTGTAACATAAATGGAATGGTCTAAATTTAAAGAAAGGACAGTCCATTATACATTCATAGCGAGCTAATGATTAAAAACCGGGGTCAGAATTAAATGCCATTCCTCCTCCAACATACCTCTTCCGCTGTTTTGCCCGAGACAATGACTCCAATCCTGGGTCTCTGCACGATATCCAGGTTGGTGCCGCTTATTTTCACCTCTGTGCCGCCATTGTGTATGGTAGCGCCAGGGTGCACACCCGTAACCTTCGAGTCAACTTTGTACTCATAATGCTCAGTACTCAAAAGTTTAGCGCCATCTATGGTCAATTGGACATAATCTTTTCTAATTGCCTTCTTGCGTCGACGTCCTGACCCAAGCAGTCTAGGGGCTGGCCTTGTCGAGCACACAATAGTTGTCACACTGACGCTACAAGAAGAAAAAACATTTTGTCAAAGCTGCAGATTCTGTTGAGCCTGATAACATTCGACGTGGTTTCATCAATTTTGGTGAGGAAGCATTTTTTTGGTTTAATTAAACCGCAGCTGAACATTCAGCGAATATTAAATTATCTAGCATGGGTCTTAAATGAATAGTTTTTTGATTATTCCGAAATGACATATTGCAAAATAGAAACGATATATTACAAAAGAATGATAAGCAATTTTAAACACGCCAGTCTTTTTGTAATATTTATAAAAACACATGTTAATAAACCAATACCTTTCAATTTCTCGAAAGCGTACAATTCGAGTTTATTGAGTATGATACAGTTAGTCAGTGTGAGCTACACGGTTTGTTCATGGTTCCCACAATTAACAAATAGTTTCGTCGATTATCGTGCTTTGTTTAGAAGAGTAAAATGCACTTCGTTTTATTATTTGACTGGATATATAAACACAATGTCTTACAACACTTTTATGTCACAGAACATATTTTCTCCCCAGGTCAACCAGTCGAGGAAATTATCAAATTTAATTCTGAAATAAATCTGGAGGCAAGCATATAAACTCCAAAACTGCAGATTTTCCTTTTTGGCTTATGCTATGCTTACAATTAGCTTACATTTCGCTTGTATTTATTGGTAAGCAAGTGTATTTGTTTGTTTGAATGGTGTTTTCCATCATTTTAACACAAGTAGGGCTATATATAAAGGTCAATGATTTTTTTGTTAGAGGCAGACCAACCCATTTTCCTGCGTAAATCCAGTACTGTATACCTCTTGTCATCCGTAAGAATCGACACTTTCTCAATTGACAAGTTAAGCTCCCAGTGGGATTCGGTTAGAGGCGAGTAGGTTTAAATAGCAACATTGTCAATCCCTCGGCCACGGAGCGCTTGGGAAGCAAGTGCCGGGTAGAATAATTACACAAAATAAATCATGTATACATCATCATCATTTTGATAACGAGTTAATTCCATATTATGATTATAGTCCATGTGGTGACAAAGTGGCCGGGCAAGATATTTATTCATTTTCGTGTCCATATAACAACCCAGCTCTTGCTGAATTTACACAAACATATCAAACCATTATTTACTTTTATCACGTAACTTTCAGTTTGGAGTGTAATAAAGCCATAAATATCTTAATACGCTACGTTATAAATATGCAAACATGAAATAAATATGAATCATGCCTCAAGTTTTTTTCCGTTCTGCTCAGTATCCAATCAGAATTGCCCCATCAAGTACCGTAAAAAAATACCATATAAGGTAGTCGATGCAATTGCTCTACGCGGTACGGAGGAAGTGTGACGTATGTTTTCTACAAAGAGATGATGACAGCTTTGACAGTAAGCCCCACAAACAGTCTCCTTACCTCAATATATCGCAAGGTATTACTCCAACCGTCACCAACTTATTTAGCCCCACGTGTAAGTTCTGTCCAATGAGGGTTAGATTAGTGCCGCCTGATTCTGGACCTTGTAGTGGTGTCACACTAGTAAGGCTTGAGTTCTGAACACACACAATATTAATGGTACATATAACAATCAGAGCTGTAGATAACCTGAGTATTTGAGTATTTAATTTTACTCATGCTTTTTTTACAGTATTTTTTACTACATATACTCTAAACCTTCAAAAAGCATGTGTTTGTTCCATATTTACACAATGAAAATTGTTCTAAGCATGGGTCTAATTTCAAGAACAAATACCATATGTAGTGTTTCGTTTTACTTAAAATCAATTTAATCAGAATGGTCCTTTTAAAATATATTAAATGGATTCACATCCATTTTGGAACTATAAACTTTTTTAAAAAAATGTTTATTCTGAACGTGTTCCTTGTAACTCATTCATTTTGAATCTGATGAGTAAATACTTTAAATTGAATTGGGTTTTAAGGCGCACCAATACAAGAAAGGTTATATGGCACCTAACAGGCATGAACATGCCAGGCTCATCCTCCATGTACATTGAGATAAAATATGGAAAATGGGCCTAGAACCTTCTCACCCTGAACTGCAGAGTTGCTGCAAATTCTATAGTAGAAACTCCATTTACGCTGGCGCCATGTTTATTGTTTTTCTGCCACTGCTCTTTTTATGTGAGTAAGATGGCACCTGAACCAATGCAGGGATCATGATGAAGACCTTTAATGAACATGAACAAACAAGAGGTCAATGACCTTGAAGCTCTACTGATTGATTTTAATTTCAGGAAGTAGTCGCTACAGACTTGTCTTTTGAAAATCTATTTTTAACCGTGGCGGCCATCTTGAATTTCCGGCCGACCTGAAATTTTGCTAGGATCAATTAGACATCAAGAGCAACATTCCTGTGAAGTTTCATGAAAATCCGTCAAGTAGTTTCAGAGGAGTAGTCGCTACAAGTTTTCATTATATTACTCTATGTAAACAAAGATGGCCACTGGCAGCCATGTTTAACGTCAAATCAAAACGAATTTCGACAAGGACCAACATCATGTCATACTGATCATTTTAGTAAAAGTCCCATATCAATATCTCTTATAGTTTTCAAGAAGTAGTCGCTACTAACTTATTTATTTTAAATCTATTTTTAGCTGTGGCGGCCATCTTGAATTTCCGGCCGACCTGAAATGTTTCTAGGATCAACTAGACATCAAGAGCAACATTCCTGTGAAGTTTCATGAACATCCGTGATGTAGTTTCAGAGGAGTAGTCGCTTCAAGTTTTTACTATATAACTCTATGTAACCAAAGATGGCCACTGGCAGCCATGTTTAACGTCGAATCAAAATAATTTTCGACAAGGATCAACATCATGTCATGCTGATGATTTTAGAAAAAGTCCCATATCAATATCACTTATAGTTTTCAAGAAGTAGTCGCTACAAACTTATTTTTTAAAAATCTATTTTTAGCTGTGACGGCCATCTTGAATTTCTGGCAGATCTGAAATTTTGCTAGGATCAATTAGACATCAAGAGCAACATTCCTGTAAAGTTTCATGTCAATCCGCTAAGTAGTTTCAGAGGAGTAGTCGCTACAAGTTTTTACTATATAACTCTATGTAAACAAAGATGGCCGCTGGCAGCCATGTTTAACGTTGAATCAAAACGATTTTTGACAAGGATCAACATCATGTCATGCTGATCATTTTAGAAAAAGTCCCATATCAATATCACTTATAGTTTTCAAGAAGTAGTCGCTACAAACTTGTATTTTAAAACTCTATTTTTAGCTTTGGCGCCATCTTGGATTTCACATCAACATGAATTTTTGCTAGGATCAACTAGACTTTATGGGCAACATTTCTGTAAAGTTTCATGAATATCCATCCAGTAGTTTCAGAGGAGTTGTCGCTACAAATAAAAGTTTACGGACAGACGGACGGACGGACGCCGCACCACGGCATAAGCTCTGCTGATCTCTGATCAGTAGAGCTAAAAATGATAAAATGAATTTGGGGGGATTCTACCCCTCTGCCTACCCCTCCAAGAGTAAATACTTATTTCAGTACTTATTTCAGTCAAAAATTATCTACATATTTGTAAAAACAAAAGAACGCTTGTAACTGGGTCGAGTTCCAAATATCCATATTTTAATAATAGGAATATTTGTGTACAGTACAAAAGTGGAAAACAAGTAGAAAGACAGATAAATATTGGTAAGAATTATACAGGGGTGAAAATTAATATATAGATGTGAACTACACATATTACAAAAAAATAGGGCATACAACAAAACCTCCTTTTAATTTTCCTCTTCTAAATCTATTTTTTCCTTTTTCATCAACCTACTGCTGTTGGTTTTTTACAAAGTACATTTCATTGTAGCCCTTATGATAATAATTAATATATATATATTTATATGTGTACATGTATGCAACATACCCTATACTCAAACTTCATGTCTTTGGTTTTGGCTGTACCTTCAACATAGTAGTTGAGCTTTGTCCCTGACAGATCCTTCACTTTCACAGTCACAGAAAAACTGCCCTCAATGGCCGTGCTGTAGGTTCTGCATTTAACCCTATAAAATATTGACAGTGAATGCCAGTGTCTTCACAAGAGTTACCATTACAATAGTCACAGTACCTCACCAATACAATAGTCATAGTACCTAACCACTACAATAGTCATAGTATCTCACCATTACAATAGTCATAGTATCTCACTACTACAATAGTCATAGTACATCACCATTACAATAGTCATAGTACCTCACCACTACAATAGTCATAGTACCTCACCATTACAATAGTCATAGTATCTCACCACTACAATTGTCATAGTACCTCACCATTACAATAGTCATAGTACCTCACCACTACAATAGTCATAGTACCTCACCACTACAATAGTCATAGTACCTCACCACTACAATAGTCATAGTACCTCACCATTACAATAGTCATAGTATTTCACCACTACAATAGTCATAGTACCTCACCACTACAATAGTCATAGTACCTCACCACTACAATAGTCATAGTACCTCACCATTACAATAGTCATAGTATCTCACCACTACAATTGTCATAGTACCTCACCATTACAATAGTCATAGTATCTCACCACTACAATTGTCATAGTACCTCACCATTACAATAGTCATAGTATCTCACCACTACAATTGTCATAGTACCTCACCATTACAATAGTCATAGTATCTCACCACTACAATAGTCATAGTACCTCACCACTACAATAGTCATAGTACCTCACTACTACAATAGTCAAAGTACCTCACCATTACAATAGTCATAGTATCTCACCACTACAATAGTCATAGTACCTCACCACTACAATAGTCATAGTACCTCACTACTACAATAGTCAAAGTACCTCACCATTACAATAGTCATAGTACCTCACCACTACAATTGTCATAGTACCTCACTACTACAATAGTCATAGTACCTCACTACTACAATAGTCAAAGTACCTCACCATTACAATAGTCATAGTATCTCACCACTACAATTGTCATAGTACCTCACCATTACAATAGTCACAGTATCTCACCACTACAATAGTCATAGTACCTCACCACTACAATAGTCATAGTACCTCACTACTACAATAGTCAAAGTAACTTACCATTACAATAGTCACAGTATCTCACCAATACAATAGTCATAGTATCTCACCATTACAATAGTCATAGTACCTCACCACTACAATTGTCATAGTACCTCACTACTACAATATTTATAGTACCTCACTACTACAATAGTCATAGTATCTCACTACTACAATAGTCATAGTACCTCACCATTACAATAGTCATAGTACCTCACCATTACAATAGTCATAGTACCTCACCATTACAATAGTCATAGTACCTCATCACTACAATAGTCATAGCACCTTACCATTACAATACTCAATAGTCACATACCTCACCAATAACATAGTCATAGTACCTCACCATTACAATAGTCATAGTACCTCACCATTACAATAGTCATAGTACCTCACCACTACAATAGTCATATTACCTCACCACTACAACAGTCATATTACCTCATCACTACAATAGTCATAGTACCTCACCAATAACAGTCATATTACCTCATCACTACAATAGTCATAGTACCTCACCATTACAATAATCATATTACCTCACCAATAACAGTCATATTACCTCATCACTACAATAGTCATAGTACCTCACCATTACAATAGTCATATTACCTCACCACTACAATAGTCATAGCACCTTACCATTACAATACTCAATAGTCACATACCTCACCAATAACATAGTCATATTACCTCACCACTACAACAGTCATATTACCTCACCATTACAATAATCATATTACCTCACCAATAACATAGTCATATTACCTCATCACTACAATAGTCATATTACCTCACCAATAACAGTCATATTACCTCATCACTACAATAGTCACAGTACCACACCACTACAATAGTAATATTACCTCATCACTACAATAGTCACAGTACCACACCACTACAATAGTCATATTACCACATCACTACAATAGTCATATTACCTCACCAATAACATAGTCATATTACCTCATCACTACAATAGTCACAGTACCACACCACTACAATAGTCATATTACCACATCACTACAATAGTCATATTACCTCACCAATAACATAGTCATATTACCTCATCCCTACAATAGTCATATTACCTCACCATTACAATAGTCATAGTACCTCACCAATAACATAGTCATATTACCTCATCACTACAATAGTCATATTACCTCACCAATAACAGTCATATTACCTCATCACTACAATAGTCACAGTACCACACCACTACAATAGTCATATTACCTCATCACTACAATAGTCACAGTACCACACCACTACAATAGTCATATTACCACATCACTACAATAGTCATATTACCTCACCAATAACATAGTCATATTACCTCATCACTACAATAGTCACAGTACCACACCACTACAATAGTCATATTACCACATCACTACAATAGTCATATTACCTCACCAATAACATAGTCATATTACCTCATCCCTACAATAGTCATATTACCTCACCATTACAATAGTCATAGTACCTCACCAATAACATAGTCATATTACCTCATCACTACAATAGTCATAGCACCACACCACTACAATAGTCATATTACCTCACCATTACAATAGTCATAGTACCTCATCACTACAATAGTCATAGCACCTTACCACTATAATAGTCATATTACCTCACCATTACAATAGTCATATTACCTCACCACTACAATAGTCATATAACCTCACCAATAACAGTCATATTACCTCATCACTACAATAGTCATATTACCTCACCACTACAATAGTCATAGTACCTCATCACTACAATAGTCATAGTACCTCATCACTACAATAGTCATAGTACCTCATCACTACAATAGTCATATTACCTCACCAATAACAGTCATATTACCTCATCACTACAATAGTCATAGTACCTCACCATTACAATAGTCATATTACCTCACCAATAACATAGTCATAGTACCTCACCAATAACATAGTCATATTACCTCATCACTACAACATTCATAGCACCACACCACTACAATAGTCATATTACCTCACCATTACAATAGTCATAGTACCTTATCACTACAATAGTCATAGCACCTTACCACTATAATAGTCATATTACCTCACCACTACAATAGTCATAGTACCTCACCACTACAATAGTCATATAACCTCACCATTTCAATAGTCATAGTACCTCACCATTACAATAGTCATATTACCTCACCACTACAATAGTCATAGTACCTCACCACTACAATAGTCATATAACCTCACCATTTCAATAGTCATAGTACCTCACCATTACAATAGTCATATTACCTCATCACTACAATAGTCATATTACATCATCACTACAATAGTCATAGCACCTCACCAATAATAGTCATATTACCTCATCACTACAATAGTCATAGTACCTCACCACTACAATAGTCATATTACCTCACCATTACAATAGTCATATTACCTCATCACTACAATAGTCATATTACCTCATCACTACAATAGTCATAGTACCTCACCATTACAATAGTCATATTACCTCACCACTACAATAGTCATAGTACCTCACCATTACAATAGTCATATTACCTCACCACTACAATAGTCATATTACCTCACCACTGCAGTAGTCATAGTACCTCACCATTACAATAGTCATAGTACCTCACCACTACAATAGTCATAGTACCTCACCATTACAATAGTCATATTACCTCACCACTACAATAGTCATATTACCTCACCACTGCAGTAGTCATAGTACCTCACCATTACAATAGTCATATTACCTCACCACTACAATAGTCATAGTACCTCACCAATAACATAGTCATAGTACCTCACCAATAACATAGTCATATTACCTCATCACTACAACAGTCATAGCACCACACCACTACAATAGTCATATTACCTCACCATTACAATAGTCATAGTACCTCATCACTACAATAGTCATAGCACCTTACCACTATAATAGTCATATTACCTCACCATTACAATAGTCATATTACCTCACCACTACAATAGTCATATAACCTCACCAATAACAGTCATATTACCTCATCACTACAATAGTCATATTACCTCACCACTACAATAATCATAGTACCTCATCACTACAATAGTCATAGTACCTCATCACTACAATAGTCATAGTACCTCATCACTACAATAGTCATATTACCTCACCAATAACAGTCATATTACCTCATCACTACAATAGTCATAGTACCTCACCATTACAATAGTCATATTACCTCACCAATAACATAGTCATAGTACCTCACCAATAACATAGTCATATTACCTCATCACTACAACATTCATAGCACCACACCACTACAATAGTCATAGTACCTCACCACTACAATAGTCATATAACCTCACCATTTCAATAGTCATAGTACCTCACCATTACAATAGTCATATTACCTCACCACTACAATAGTCATAGTACCTCACCACTACAATAGTCATATAACCTCACCATTTCAATAGTCATAGTACCTCACCATTACAATAGTCATATTACCTCATCACTACAATAGTCATATTACCTCATCACTACAATAGTCATAGCACCTCACCAATAATAGTCATATTACCTCATCACTACAATAGTCATAGTACCTCACCACTACAATAGTCATATTACCTCACCATTACAATAGTCATATTACCTCATCACTACAATAGTCATATTACCTCATCACTACAATAGTCATATTACCTCAACACTACAATAGTCATAGTACCTCACAATTACAATAGTCATATTACCTCACCACTACAATAGTCATAGTACCTCACCATTACAATAGTCATATTACCTCACCACTACAATAGTCATATTACCTCACCACTGCAGTAGTCATAGTACCTCACCACTACAATAGTCATAGTACCGCACCATTACAATAGTCATATTACCTCACCACTACAATAGTCATATTACCTCACCACTGCAGTAGTCATAGTACCTCACCATTACAATAGTCATATTACCTCACCACTACAATAGTCATAGTACCTCACCAATAACAGTCATATTACCTCAGGCCTAAAAAAAAAATGTGTGTTTCCGGGTTCGTGACCGACCCTTCTTTTTCACCGCCGACCCTAAATATTTTTAGCGAGATAAAAAAAAAATGAAAATTGTTTTCTTTTTGATAATTTTTTTAGCCAGAGTTGTTAAGCATTTAATCTGGATCCAAATTGTTTGCAAAGGTTATCAAGAAGTTGCCTTAGTACAAAAATGGCATAATATATGCGAACAATATATATAAAAAAAATATCTAAAAAATTTTTTTTCCCTACCTACCTACCCTCACTTTTTGACAGGGTGAAACCAGAAACACACATATTTTTTTTTTAGGCCTCACCACTACAATGGTCATAGTACCTCACCAATAACATAGTCGTATTACCTCATCACTACAATAGTCATATTACCTCACCACTACAATAGTCATAGTACCTCACCACTACAATAGTCATAGTACCTCACCACTACATTAGTCATAGTACTTTCTCACTTGACAAGTCGAGATCCCAGTGAGATACAAACCTAGTGGTGAGAGGCGAGATAATATAACAGGGGTTCCTTTTAATGGCCGGAAAACATTGCAATATCATACATCAGATCTCCCTGGGCATGACAATATTTAATATTATACCTCAGATCTTTCTGGGCATAACAAAATTTAATATTATACCTCAGATCTTTCTGGGCATGACAATATTTAATATTATACCTCAGATCTTTCTGGGAATGGCAATAGATAGCCTCGGTCAATAATGATTTTTTGGTACATATCAACATCATGTATAACAGCTGAAAAGTCCATAACTGTTTTATTATATAACCCTCAATTTATCATATTGTTTTGATATTGACCAACTTAAAAGAAAACAGAGGACCACTCAAGGAACGACGATATTGTCGTCTGGAAACACAAATGATCAATGGAAGTCAAACGCTTGATTGCATTTAATCAATATCATCCGAACGAGCTTCGGAAGTTTCCGTGGTCATCGGAACGCGCCTCGGAAAATTCCGTAGCGTACGGATAAAGGCGAATGATATTAATAGGCGGCTCGTGGGATTCCCCGGTCTTCCCCTGTTACTATTTATAAAACTGGTCAATATCAGAAAAAAACAGGTCAATATCGCTAGATATTTTTTCTAAAAAATTACTTTTTAGCCAATGAAAACGCGTCTATTTATAGGTTATATAATAATTAATATTATACCTAGATTTTCCAAGGCATGGTAATATTTAATATTATACCTCAAATCTTCCTAGGCATGGTAATATTTAATATTATTCCTCAACTCTTCCTAGGCATTGCAATATTTAATATTATACCTCAGGTCCTCCTGGGTATTTCAATATTTTTATATTATACCCCAAGTCTTCCTAGGCATGGCAATATGTAATACTATACCTCAGGTCAGTTCTCCCGAGGCATGGCAATATTTAATAGTAGACCTCAAGTCTTCCTTAGATTTGCAATATTATAGGTTATTGCATTTGTATGGCTAAATATTACTTGGAACGAGTTGTTTTGGCAAAGGACGCAGAGCTTGCGAGTAGTCCTGCGCCAAAACAACGAGTTCCAAGTAATATTTAGCCATACAAATTCAATAACCTTTTTATTGTATACTATCATATTGTTTTTTGATCAATGTTAATTGTATGACTATTACTTTTTATTGTATTTGTGTTATTTTTATAGCTTTTGATGGAATTCCTATCTTGCCATTCAGTTTCATTTTGTGTGGATGATTATTTTGCGCGAAAACGACGTCGGCGTCGGATGACGTCATTAAAAACATCAAGCGATTTTCGGAAGTTTGTTTACCATTCGATAACGTTAAAAACAGTGGGTGAGTGACCATTTGAATTATTTTATCAATTTTTGCCATAAAAGGTTGTAAAAAAACACGTATTTTTTTGTTGACACTATAGGAAGGATTCCGTTATGTTTATTTGAAAGTAGTTCCTTATTTCTATTTCGCGGCTCTTAGCAAGCACGAGCAAAAGTTCCCGTGCAATATCAATGCGTGCAATATCGTAGAATATTGCACGCTTAGCTCAATGCAAACTAAACGGGACAATATGAAAGTATACAATAATTAATAGTATACCTCAAATTGTCCAAGTCATGGTAATACTCGTTATTAGGATTCTTGACAGGGGACATGGGCTCACATTCCTGGGCTCACATTCCCTGCCTGGAAATTATAGGTAGGGAATGTGAGCCCAAGTTCCCTGTCAAGAATCCTAATAACAAATTTGTCATACTTCAAAGTTGTTATCATTTATTTAAGAAAAAAACACAGCCAAAAACACGTTTTCATTTTAATTGCGCCAATTTCCCTGTAACGTGCCTCTAACTAGACGTTGTTTTATTTTCGTGACGTCGTTGCTCTAACGTCGTCATATTTGGCGGATTTTTCATAAAATAAACGTATTTTATACTATGTTAATGTTTTATTATCTGTAAAATTGCAAAAAAACATACACTCACGATTATTTCAGACATTTACACACAGTGGAAAGCGCAGAAAAGCGATAGAACGGAAACAATCGGTGGTTATCAAAATGAATCGGAAACATTATCACCGCCATTTTGTTTTTGTGTATTGCAGGTATGGGGTACCTACGTGGAAATCGTCCTATGTTCATGTCATGAGACGTAGACATGGGCTCATGTCTACGGCTCATTGACCAATGAAATCCCGAGAGTTTTCTTTGCAGTATGACAAAATTTAATATTATAGCTCAAATCTTCCTAGGCATGGTAATATTTAATATTATACCTCAGGTGAGTTCTTCCGAGGCATAGCAATATTTAACAGTATACCTCAGGTCCTCCTGGGTATGTCAATATTTTTATATTATACCTCAAGTATTCCTAGGCATGGCAATATGTAATATTATACTTCAAATCTTCCTAGGCATAGCAACATTTAATATTATACCTCAGCTCTTCCTCACCATGGTAAAATATAAATGGACAGAGAAATAGGATGGATATCGATTGTTAATATTGTTAATATAAACTGTACACTCACCGAGTGTTAGTGAATTCACTAGGCACACATTTCTCTGAAGTGTCTCCGATCGTCACCTCTGGAACATTGTACCCAAAGTTATTTCCTGTGATTGTCAGAAGGGTGCCCCCAGCTGTGGGGCCCGACTTAGGGGAAATCTGGTTAAATTTAAATTGCATGTGTTATAGCAAGCTTAATATATGGTCAGGCTTCTGGCCTGTATACCTGTAATATGTTCAAATACAAGAGCATGACATGAAAATTGGATGTAAGTGTATTACTGTTTGCCAAGGAAATGGATAAAAGTACAAAGTTTTGCCAAGAGAATAGGTAAAAGTATGAAGTTTTAATAAGGAAAAAGGTAAAAGTACAACGTTTGGCTAAGAAAAATGGGTCAAAGTACCAAGTTTTGCCAAGGAAATGGGTGAAAGTACAACATTATTTTCATCTGAGATGAATCTGTAGTCATGTTACTCTGGTAGGTTTGACTTTAAAAACAGAAATTCATATTTAATACCACAAAGTGCTGTGTTCTTCATATGCATAAGCATCATATGAAATATGATCATAATCTGAAACTATAGGCTGAATGATGGCAGCAACAGTAGTAAAATGATACCACAATAATTATCCTAATACTGATTTGAAGGAAACTGTTTGGTGTTATGTTTATGGGCAACCTGATAAGAGAGATGTGTTCTGGTGTATAACTCTATCTTTATCAGCATGTAAAGCAATACATCTTCTATGTTCAAACTGATGTATGTAACTTGGGTCACCATCCCATTAAACTTCTCTGATAAAGAAACATCCCATTAAACTTCTCTAATACTGCACCATCCCATTAAACTTCTCTTTTAATGCACCAGCCCATTAAACATCTCTGTTAATGCACCATCCCATTAAACGTCTCTGATAATGCATCATTCAATTAAACTTCTCTAATAATGCACCATCCCATTAAACTTCTATTTTAATGCACCAGCCCATTAAACTTCTCTGATAATGCACCATCCCATTAAACTTCTTTTAATACACCATCCCATTAATTATCTCTGATTATGCACCACCCCATTAAACTTCTTTTAATGCACCATCCCATTAATTATTTCTGATTATGTACCACCCCATTACACTTGTCTTTTAATGCACCATCCCATTAAATTTCTCTTTTAATGCAACATCCCATTAAACTTCTCTTTTAATGCGCCATCCCATTAAACTTCTCATTTAATGCACCATCCCATTAATCTTCTCTTTTAATGCACCACCCCATTAAACTTCTCTTTTAATGCACCATCCCATTAATTATCTCTGATTATGCACCACCCCATTAAACTTCTCTTTTAATGCACCATCCCATTAATTATCTCTGATTACGTACCACCACATTAAACTTCTCTCTTAATGCACCATCCCATTAAATTTCTCTTTTAATGCAACATCCCATTAAATTTCTCTTTTAATGCACCATCCCATTTAACTTCTCCTTTTAATGCACCATCCCATTAATCTTCTCTTTTAATGCACCATCCCATTAAATTTCTCTTAATGCAACATCCCAAACATCCCATTAAATTTCTCTTTTAATGCACCATCCCATTAAACTTCTCCTTTTAATGCACCATTAATCTTCTCTTTTAATGCACCATCCCATTAATCTTCTCTTTTAATGCACCATCCCATTAAATTTCTCTTTTAATGCAACATCCCATTAAACTTCTCTTTTAATGCACCATCCCATTAAACTTCTCCTTTTAATGCACCGTCCCATTAATCTTCTCTTAATGCACCATCCCATTAATCTTCTCTTTTAATGCACCATCCCATTAAATTTCTCTTTTAATGCACCATCCCACTATACTTCCCTCATAATGTACCATCCAATTAAATTTCCATAATAATGCATAATCCCATTAAATTTCCCTAATAATGCACCATCCCATTAAATGTCATTGATAATGCACCATCCCAGTAATCTTCTCTGATTATGCACTATCCCATTACACTTCTCTTTTAATGCACCATTCCATTAAATTTCGCTAACAATGCATCATCCCATTAAACTTCTCTGACAAGGCATTATCCCATTAAACTTTCCTCATAAAGCACCATCCCCATAACCTTCCCTGATAACCCACCATCTCTCTGATAATGCACTGTCCCATTAAACTTCTCTGATAATGCACTGTCCCATTAAACTTCCCTAATAATGCATCATCCCATAAGATTTCTCTGATAATGCACCATCCCATATAATGTCTCTGATAATGCACTGTCCCATAAAATATCACTGATGATGCATCATTCCATTAAACTTCTCTGATAATGCATTATCTCATTAAATTCTCCTAAGATGCCCCATCCCATTACATTCCTCTGATAATGAACCATCCAAGTAAACTTCCCTGATAATGCACCATCCCATTAAATGTCTCTGATAATGCACCATCCCATTAATCTTCTCTTTTAATGCACCATCCCATTAAACTTCCCTCATAATGCACCATCCCATTAAATATCCCTGATAACGCACCATCCCATTAAACTTCCCTCATAATGCACCATCCCATTAAATATCCCTGATAGTGCACCATCCCATTAAATATTCCTGATAATGCACCATCCCATTAAATTTTTCTGATAATACACCATCCCATTAAACTTCCCTCATAATGCACCATCCCATTAAATTTCCCCAATAATGCACCATCCCATTAAATTTCCCTAATAATGCACCATTCCATTAAATTTCCCTAATAATGCACCATTCCATTAAATTTCCCCAATAATGCACTATCCCATTAATCTTCTCTGATTATGCAGCATACCATTAAACTTCCCTCATAATGCACCATCCCATTAAAGTTCCCTAATAATGCACCATTCCATTAAATTTCCCTAATAATGCACCATTCCATTAACTTTCTCTGATTATGCACCATTCCAGTAACCTTCTCTGATTATGCACCTTCCCAATACACTTCTCTTTTAATGCACCATCCCATTAAACTTCCCTCATAATGCACCATTCCATTAAATTTCCCTAATAATGCACCATTCCATTAAATTTCACTCATAATTCATCATCCCATTAATCTTCTCTGATTATGCACTATCCCATTAAACTTTCCTCATAATGCACCATCCCATTAAATTTCTCTGATAATGCACCATCTCATTAAATTTCTCTGGTAATGCACCATTCCATTAGACTTCTCTGATAATGCACCATCCCATTAATCTTCTCTGACCATGCATCATCCCATTAAACTTCTCTGACAATTCATTATCCCATTAAACTTTCCTCATAATGCACCATCCCATTAAATTTCTCTGATAATGCACCCTCTCATTAAATTAAAATTTCTCTGATACTGCATCATCCCATTAAACTTCTCTGATACTGCCTCATCCCATTAAACTTCTCTGATACTGCACCATCCCATTAACCTTCTCTGACAATGCACCATCGCATTAAATCCCAATAAACTCCTCCGATAATTGCAGACTAAAATCTCCGACACTATTTCAAGTACATAGATACTTCACTCGCACTTCACTCACTCAACCTTTTCCCTTTCTTTTAAGTGCTGTAATTAAGATAAAACTTCCTGGACTTTTCATTTCATTATTTCAAAACAAGAAAATACAAATTTTGAAGATTATGCACGTACATTAACAAGGGTCAATGTAAAGGACAACACCAACCTACTATTATAAAGTTCACGAGTGCAGAATGACTGATATAATAATGTTGTGTGTGTTTTTTCAAACTTGAAAAAACACAGTTTAGATCACATTAAAATAATAATATAAAAAGCTTACCAAACTAATGTATGGTCCACACGTGCGGGCTGACCACTCTATGTCTGGGTTGATGCACGTGTCTTTATTACTACAGTGATTTCCACACCAGCCACAACCCTGGGGATCGCGGGAACTTACACAAGTAGCACACTCGCTGTACACCTCACACGACTTCAGCGGAAACTTCGTTATCTAAGAAATAAAGTTTATTTAATTATAAAAAACATCCAGCTCAAAAATACTTTTCAATGCATTTTTATTGACTGAATTGCATCACACATATCAGAAACACTTATACATCTTCCAATGTTGATACAATATATGATACATACAAACTGTCCAGTGTTGATACAGTACACATTGTCCAGTGGTAGCCCAAACACACTGTCCAGTGTTGCTATATACACATTGTCCAGTGTTGATACCCTACACATCGTCCAGTGATAGTCAGAACACACTGTCCAGTGTTGATACTGTACACATTGTCTGGTGGTAGTACAAACACACTGTCCAGTGTTGATACTGTACACATTGTCTGGTGGTAGTACAAACACACTGTCCAGTGTTGATACTGTACACATTGTCTGGTGGTAGTGCAAACACACTGTCCAGTGTTGATACTGTACACATCGTCCGGTGGTAGTACAAACACACTGTCCAGTGTTGATACTGTACACATTGTCTGGTGGTAGTACAAACACACTGTCCAGTGTTGATACTGTACACATTGTCTGGTGGTAGTACAAACACACTGTCCAGTGTTGATACTGTACACATCGTCCGGTGGTAGTACAAACGCACTGTCCAGTGTTGATACTGTACACATTGTCTGGTGGTAGTGCAAACACACTGTCCAGTGCTGATACTGTACACATTGTTCAGTGGTAGCCCAAACACACTGTCCAGTGTTGATACTGGTGTTACACATTGTCCAGTGGTAGTGCAAACACACTGTCCAGTGTTGATACTGTACACATCGTCTGGTGGTAGTGCAAACACACTGTCCAGTGCTGATACTGTACAAATTGTTCAGTGGTAGTGCAAACACACTGTCCAGTGTTGATACTGTACACATCGTCTGGTGGTAGTGCAAATGCACTATCCAGTGTTGATACTGTACACATCGTCTGGTGGTAGTGCAAACGCACTGTCCAGTGTTGATACTGTACACATCGTCTGGTGGTAGTGCAAATGCACTGTCCAGTGTTACATCATCCAGTGGTAGTGCAAACACACTGTCCAGTGTTGATACTGTACACATCGTCTGGTGGTAGTGCAAACGTACTGTCCAGTGTTGATACTGTACACATCGTCTGGTGGTAGTGCAAATGCACTGTCCAGTGTTGATACTGTACACATTGCTCAGTGGTAGTGCAAACACACTGTCCAGTGTTGATACTGTACACATTATCCAGTGGTAGTGCAAACACACTGTCCAGTGTTGATACTGTACACATTGTTCAGTGGTAGTGCAAACACACTGTCCAGTGCTGATACTGTACACATTATCCAGTGGTAGTGCAAACACACTGTCCAGTGTTGATACTGTACACATTGTTCAGTGGTAGTGCAAACGCACTGTCCAGTGTTGATACTGTACACATCGTCCGGTGGTAGTGCAAACACACTGTCCAGTGTTGATACTGTACACATCGTCCATTGGTAGTGCAAACGCACTGTCAAGTGTTGATACTGTACACATTATACAGTGGTAGTGCAAACACACTGTCCAGTGTTGATACTGTACACAATGTTCAGTGGTAGTGCAAACGCACTGTCCAGTGTTGATACTGTACACATCGTCCGGTGGTAGTGCAAACACACTGTCCAGTGTTGATACTGTACACATCGTCCGGTGGTAGTGCAAACGCACTGTCCAGTGTTGATACTGTACACATCGTCCGGTGGTAGTGCAAACACACTGTCCAGTGTTGATACTGTACACATCGTCTGGTGGTAGTGCAAACACACTGTCCAGTGTTGATACTGTACACATCGTCCAGTGGTAGTGCAAACACACTGTCCAGTGTTGATACTGTACACACTGTCCAGTGCAGGGGCACAGACTAACTCTATTTAGCTAGGAGCCAGCTGGGCCCCTGACTTAGAATTTTTAGGGGCCCAGCCCAACAGTTAGGGGCCCAACAAAATATTATTTTATTTTACCACTCTGGTGCATAATTTATGAACAATTACATGCATTTACTCCTTGTTTATTGAATATCATAAACAACATTACTGATC
Organism: Cyrtodaria siliqua; assembly: GCA_037043455.1. NCBI lineage: Eukaryota > Metazoa > Mollusca > Bivalvia > Adapedonta > Hiatellidae > Cyrtodaria > Cyrtodaria siliqua. Next base: position 51,236 of record JAWPHD010008680.1, on the reverse strand, counting down.
ATTACAAGTCCAAGTTATCTATTTAATTATAAATAGTATTGTTAATGAGTTTTGTTATAAATGATCACAACTAGAATTTGTAAATTATTGTAATAAAAGATTAAAAAAGATTAGATATTATTAATTTAATGTTTTATTTTATTATAAATATTTTATGTTGACATAGTTTTAAAATTAATGTATGAGACCTTTTTTATCAACATGATTCCCTGCCATATAATTATTATTGATGATTTCTAAAAGCACCGCATTTTATTAATCAAAAGCGCCGCGTTTTAGAAGATCCAAAAACCGCAAATTAAAACCTAATTATTTCCCCTTCAAATTATAACACGAATTTATGATCATGTGTAAAATAAACACTACCATGTCTGTTTTAATGTTGATTTTATACCAGCAAATGTTACTTGTACTCTTGCACATCTAATTTTACATTGACATTCGAAGCTCAGAGTACCGTAACATGCAGTTTTGTGGGAAACCGTACATCGCAACATCTCGAACATTGTCTCGTTTCCGCAGTGGAAAAATAAAAACAAACGTTTGTTTCGTTATTATTTTGTTAAGCGTTTGTCTATTTCGGTCAACAGTATGTAGTTCACGGGACCAAAGCAAAATCTGCGGGGTAAAATCCTCGAACTTAAATGTTTGTGTTGAATGATGACCCTTTTCCCGTTTTTTGGGTTGAATATTTTTGGTCGCCACATGGGCGCGTGGAAGTCAAATTTTGGTCGCCCAGACCATTTTTTACTCGCCAATGGCGACTGGGCGACCGCTAATTTGTGCCCCTGCAGTGGTAAGTGCTAACACACATACATTTTCAACCCAGTATCTTGTGCTTCAGAAGCTATGGATCAAACCTGAGAATTACACAGCCTTGGCCGGCAACCATCAAGTTTTATCTTATTATCTCAAGTAGCTGAAGAGTTATGTATCGGACACATCACTGATGGAGAGAGGGCATAAAAAAATACAAATACTGTCCATTGCCTTTAACCCTTTCGCTACCAAATGTCAAATGTCAGCTGCTAAAATTTGAATTCAAACATTCCAATAATATTTTATGTATAACATATTATGGAAAACATTCATACTGAGTGGGGAACAATGTAAATCCAGATCAGCCTGCACAGAGTGGGCATCGTGATCTGGGCCTACACTGGTCATAAAATCATGTTTCTTACTGTGGCCATGGTGGCAGCGAAAGGGTTAATGGGGGACAATAAAACATCAAAGGTTGTCAAAGCATTTCAGATTGGTCATGTTGTTTCCTTACATTGTTCCCTGTCATAAAGTAGACATGTTCACTCGTGGCATCCATGGCCGTATCTCTCTGGATTGCCTGATCACTGAGTTTGTATCTCATGTAAGGCTGGTTACCATCACAGGATCCACTTTTAAGACTAGCCTGAAACCAGTAATATTGATACAGAATTAAATTCAAGAGCGAATATTGAAAAATAAACAAACCCTAAATAAACAAGAGGCCCAAGAGGGCCTGTAGATGCTCTACTTGCTAAAATGGCTCTTATATCAAGGGTTGTCATCATAAAATTCCCATCAGTACTTTTTTTCAAATTTGTCCAATATTTCATTGATATACCGATATATGTCCACAAGGCAAAAGTTAACAGACGGATGGACGGACGAACGGACGACGGACAACTCGTCATCCCATGTAGAGCCAGTAGAGCTAATAAATTAAATGAATGAATGGATATGTGAATAAATACATTATGAATGAATCAATGTGTAAATAATGAATGGATAAACAAATGTGTGTGTATTGAATAAATAAACAACATTGTGAATACTGAATGAATAAACAAATATGTTGTGTGAATATAAAAGAATAAATGTGTGAACACTAAACCTCATATTGATATTTTCGACCAAGTTTCATGAAAATATCAGATGAACAAGAAACGTGGAAATTCCACGAAAAATAGGCTTTCCAAGCAGAAAACATTTTTCTATTTTCAGTAACAGTGGCGTTGAACTTGACCTCAAATGCAATCCTAAGCTTCCTTTACATATGAGGTACCTACATAGCAATTTTCGTTCAAATATCTCATTCCTAACTAAAATTATTGAATGGAAACTGTTTTTCTATTTTTAATAACAGTGACCTTGAACCGAGTGACCCCAAATGTAATCCGAATCTTCCTTTTCATATAAACTACAGTACAGCTCACGCGAAACACACACTTCACTCGATTCGCCGAGTTTGGTCGTATCGAGTTCCGCGCGTATCTACGCGGAGTCAGTGTTTGTATTCGGCGAATTCACGCGGCAAAAGTACGCCATTGTCGAGTTACTCACACTCCGAGTTACTCCGCGTAGAATCCAATTAACCATGAGTGCACACCTGTGGTAATTTATTATTGGGAAAAAATCTGAATTTTCCGACAACTTTTCAACTTATCGCGCTTGAAAAAGCAATCAATCGCCAGAAAAAGTACAAACAATGAGACGCCGAGTGCATCTTTTATGTGCAGAGCTGACACGACTGATAAATACAATGAATAAATTTCGAAACAAATACATATTTCAAACTTTTAATGCATTTAATCACAAGTTTTGTTCGTTTTTGTTGTCCGAAAGTCAACTGACCGACATAAATACTAAATACCCATAATCCTTAGGCCAAAAAAACAAAATACCTGTGTTTGTGGTGGCCCGACCGACCCTATTTTTAAGGGGCCAACCCTAAAACTTTTTATGAAAAAGAAATTCAAAAAAAAAAAAATGATTTATCACAATATATCGAGATAAGCTGACATCAGAGAAACTTTCAGTTGTATCATTCAACTTGTATGGGGTTTATGAGATAAATACATGTAGAATCTCACAATATCTTGCTCCAAAAAAAAAAAGAAAAGAACGGAAAAAGGAAATGCCTACCCTATTTTTTAAGAGCATGCAATAGGAAACACAGCTATTTTTTTGGCTTTAGCCATGTATGTATCTTTTAACAAGGCGGCACAATAACGGGTTTATGACCCGGAATTCTTCAACATTTTTTTCTGATTATTTCTGACTAAAGAACCCATCAATGTAATAATAAACATCAGAATAGTAAAATTTGTTACAAAGAAATACTAATTAAAAAGAAAATTATAATTTCCAGTATAATTACTAATTGAATATTATGTTCAGTCGCCGCGAAGACGGTAATAGGAACCGCCATATAACTGTCGTGACCCAGTATACTTAATCCGGGTATTCAAATTTTCCCACATCAGCTTTTCCAAAACAAAACAAAAAGTCTTCTGCTTAGATTTTTTCTAAAGTTATTGAATAATTATGCATTAAAATGACTGCAATTAGAAAAGGTTGCACCTTAAAGGTTGCACCTTTTACCTGTGCAGTTTTTACTCGGCAAACTCCGAGTTTGTCTTCGCGGAGTATCGTGGCTTACTTTCGTGGCGTAAGTAAGCCGAGAAGCTTTTCCGACTCCGCGTAGTTTTATCATCGGAACTCCGCGTAATTACACAATTTGTAAATTCCTCACTCGGCGTGAAAGAGTAAAGTGTGGGCTTCGCGTGAGCTGTAGTGTACCTGCACAGCAAGTTTATTCTAATATCTCATTCCTTACTTAAATTATTAAGCACAACTATTTTTCTATTGTTAGTAACAATGACCTCGACCTTGACCCAGTGATCCCAACTGCAATCCCATGCTTCTTTTTCATATAAGCTACCTACCCACTTATTCCTAACAAAAGTTATTGAGCAGAAATCATTTTTGCTATCTTAAGTAACAGTGACCTTGTCCTTGACCCCAGTGACCCCAAATGCAACCTCAAGCTTCCTTTCCATATAAGCTACCAAGCCTGCAAGTTTCATCTGCATACCTCATTCCTAACAAAAGTTAAACCGGTTTTCTATTTTTAGTAAGTGACCTTGACCGCAGTAACCCCAATGCAATACCAAGCTTCCTTTCAAAATAAGCTTCCTACCCTGCAAGCTTCATCGCAATATCTCATTCCTAACATAAGTTACTGAGTAGAAATGAAGAGTTTGACGCCGCCCGCATGCCCGTCCACCTACCAAAAGACATACCCCAATCTAATTATCAGGTCTCCCAAGGAAAAGGAAAACCTGGTTAAAAATGTAGGAGTTGTGCGGAAATGCATTACAGTTGAAAAACACAAAAGTCCCATAACTCGACCAAAAATCTTTCAAATGAAATGTAATGGCAATATGTGCTACTAGACATTATAATGATATTCCTATAAAGTATCATGAAAATGGAACAAAAAATGAAAGAGTTGAGTGGACAAGCTTTTGATTTGAAAAACATCCAAGCCCTGTAATGCTGCCAATAATCATTCAACCGAAACATCCTGACAACATACGCTACTAGACGTCATACTGATACTTCCTACGAAGTTTCATGAAAATCAAATGAAAAACGTAGATGCAGACAAGCTTTCAACTGGAAAAACTTCAAAGTGGAAATCTAAATGAATAAACAAATATATGAATAAATATGGAATAAACAACTGTGTGAATACAGAATGAATAAACAACTGTGTGAATACAGATTGAATAAACAACTGTGTGAATACGGATTGAATAAACAACTGTGTGGATACAGAATGAATAAACAACTGTGTGAATACGGATTGAATAAACAACTGTGTGAATACAGATTGAATAAACAACTGTGTGAATACGGATTGAATAAACAATGGTGTGAATGTGGACTGAATAAAGAACTGTGTGAATACAGATTGAATAAAGAACTGTGTGAATACAGATTGAATAAACAACTGTGTGAATACGGATTGAATAAACAACTGTGTGAATACAGATCGAATAAACAACTCTATGAATACGGACTGAATAAACAACTATGTAAATACGGATTGAATAAACAACTATGTGAATACGGATTGAATAAACAACTATGTGAATACAGATTGAACAAACAACTGTGTGAATACAGATTGAATGAACAACTGTGTGAATACGGATTGAATAAAGAACTATGTGAATACGGATTGAATAAACAAATGTGTGAATACGGATTGAATAAAGAACTATGTGAATACGGATTGAATAAAGAACTGTGTGAATACGGATTGAATAAAGAACTACGTGAATACGGATTGAATAAACAACTGTGTGAATACGGATTGAATAAAGAACTATGTGAATACGGATTGAATAAAGAACTGTGTGAATACGGATTGAATAAACAACTGTGTGAATACAGATTAAATAAGCAACAGTGTGAATATGGATGAATAAAGAACTACAGTCCACTCTCAATAACTCAAACTAGCTTATTTCGAATTTCCGCTTAAGTCAAATTTTTGTCATTGTCCCAATTGTATTCCTTCCATTTTTACGCAATTTGACTTCTTTTAAGTCGAAGTCGAATTATTCGCTAATTCGAACTATATTTCTGGTCCCAAACAGGAATCTATACAGTAATTTACACTCGCTAATTCGAAGTTCATTTGAAGTGCCGAATGCAAGTTTGATCAAACATAAGTCGCATTGAAGTTGATTGTGAAGCAAACAAAAGGTGATAATTGCTGGGATGATTTGGCCTGTGACACAAATAATTAAATCATGGTGACATGTTTGTTAATTTATGTTCTTTTCTCTGATTTACATGGTAAATTAAGGCTTGTTATCGAGGAAGTTGTTTACGATAATAGAAAACAAAGACCATCATGTGGGTTAAAACAATTGTAAGAATTATACTAATTTAACATAGTCGAAACGTATAATTTGTGAAAATATTGTGTCATTGTATACATGTCTTTCTATGTTTTTAATAAAATATGAAATCATAAACAATTGTGAATACGTATTGAATAAACAATTGTGTGAATACAGATTGAATAAATATGTATGTGAGTGTGTGTGCCTGCATGCGTGTGAGCGAGATCAAGCCAACGAGAGCGAGCAAACGAATGAATGACACAAACACACTACATACATTTATGGTGAATGAAAACATTCCAGAAAGGCAACTACTGAATCCCTGTAAAATCTAGTGTATAAGGTAGCTTAGTTCAGTATCGTAAGCTTCCTGGAGAAAAATATGCAATCATTGCCAGATATAAATTGCTATGTCAATTAAGGAAATAATATGCCATGCATTAATGTGAGGATAATTGTTGTACAGTTGAAGTGTGACAATATGCTTAAAGCTATAGACTCTATACTTAAACTAACTCATGAATATGAACGAGCCACGGATGAAGTAGTTTCAATTCAACGAGCAACCAAAATGTCGGTATTTAAGCCAGAATCGATGCGTAAAATATCACATTTTATCTAGCCTTCGTACAGGTAACATCGATCAATATATCGGCTTCCAATCACATTATATTTTGAAAAAAAAATATGCTTGGACCGGGATGTGAGCCAGTAAAGTTTAGCTTTTATTTGTGCTTGTTCATGTAGATATAACCAATCGGCCACAAATATTTGTTGGTATGTTGTAGAAGTTTTAACACTAAATAGGTACAACGCAATAACTAGCACAGACATATGCACAAACTTATCAACCGAACATTTAAAGATCTAGATAGCATTGTTTTGAAACGGAATCCTGGTTTTAATTTGATATCAGATGTTATTACATCACGCATTAACATTGTGCCACATGATGTACTTTATACAGATATGTATGAGGTACTTTCAGATGTCTTAAGTTATTTTGCATTATAATAAATGGTACTAAATATACCATATTTTCAAGAAGCCCCCGTAGTTCGTTAGGTAGAACGGCAGTCTGTAACTGACAGTAAACTAACTAGAAACATTGCGTGTTCAAGTCCCTGAGAAGCAAACTTTTTTTTCTGAACATTATAATACTAAATGTATGATGTGCACTACTCAGTAAATGATGTCCTGCGTTAAATTTGATCTCGCCACAAGCTGGTGAACATGAAGTTACAAAAAAAGACATGCCTTCAAAGAAGGAAGCTATTTAAATACAGGGTCTGTAGCTTTAAGCAAGTCTGCAATAAAGTTAAGCTGCATAAGTGTAGATATATAAGTGTATATAGGAGTGAATTCAAAACCATTGTAACTACATATAAATAAAGAATGAGATACAATAGTTATGCATCAACACCTCAGTATGTACTATTACTCACAATGACAGCTTGTTTTCAAATGCTGTCCATGTATTATTGTTTGGGGCGCTTGTTTAAGCCAAATGTTGTTTTATTAACTTTTCAGACACAATTAGTTCATCTAGTTCCTGAATAAATTGTATATTAGTGAAACGGACAATTTTTGTGATAAATAACAATATCTTACTTTTCAACAAGAGGTCAATGACCTTGAAGCTCTACTGATTGATTTTGATTTCAGGAAGTAGTCACTACAAACTTGTTTTTTGAAAATGTATTTTTAGCCGTGGCAGCCATCTTGAATTTCCGGCCGACCTGAAATTTTGCTAGGATCAATTAGACATCAAGAGCAACATTCCTGTGAAGTTTCATGAAAATCCGTCAAGTAGTTTCAGAGGAGTAGTCGCTACAAATTTTCATTATATAACTCTTTGTAAACAAAGATGGCGGCTGACAGCCATGTTTAACATTGAATCAAAATAATGTTCGACTCGGATAAACATCATGTCATGCTGATCATTTTAGAAAAAGTCCCATATCAATATCTCTTCTAGTTTTCAGATGTAGTTGCTACAAACTTATTTTTTAAAAATCTATTTTTAGCCGTGGCGGCCATCTTGAATTTCCGGCCGCCCTGAAATTTTGCTAGGATCAACTAGACATCTCGAGCAACATTCATGTGAAGTTTCATGAACGTCCGTCAAGTAGTTTCAGAGGAGTAGTCGCTACAAGTTTTTACTATATAACTCTATGTAACCAAAGATGGCCACTGGCAGTCATGTTTAACGTCGAATCAAAATAATGTTCGACTCGGATCAACATCATGTCATGCTGATCATTTTAGAAAAAGTCCCATATCAATATCACTTATAGTTTTCAAGAAGTAGTCGCTACAAATTTATTTTTTTAAAATCTATTTTTAGCTGTGGTGGCCATCTTGAATTTCTGGCAGATCTGAAATTTTGCTAGGATCAATAAGACATCAAGAGCAACATTCCTGTAAAGTTTCATGAAAATCCGCCAAGCAGTTTCAGGAGTAGTCGCTACAAGTTTTTACTACGGTCTACTCTCAGTAACTCAAACTTGCTTACTTTGAATTTCCGCTTAAGTCAAAAAATAATCACGGTCCCAATTTTATTCCTTCTATTTTTATGCAATTTGACTTCTTTTAAGTCAAATTTCGATAAGTCGAATTATTCGATAATTCGAACTATTTTTCTGGCCCCACTCACGAATCTATACATTAATTTACACTCGCTAATTCGAAGTTCAATTAAAGTGCTAAATGCAGGTTTGATCAAACACAAGCCGGCATCGAAGTTGATTGTGAAGCAAACAAAAGGTGATAATTGCCGAGATGATTTGACCTGTGACACAAATAAATCATGGTGACATGTTTGTTAATTTATTTTCTTGTGTTGTCTCTGATTTGTCATGATAAATTAAGGCTTGTTAACGAGGAAGTTTGTTTACGCTAATTGAAAACAATGGCCATCGCGTGGGTTAAAACAATTATACTAATTTGACATGGACGTACTTATAACTAATTAATTATGAGTGGCAGTTGTCAATGTTCTGTTTTTGCTATAAAATTCGAATGTTTGATGTAATCAAATCATTAATTCAGCATGTCTGAACACAGAACTCTTTCCATTGACCAAAGTGCCCAGCAATCTAGTGAAGGACCCGGTATCGAACCCGGGAGGATAGCTAGATCAGCTCAAATTTGAGCGTGATAATAACAGTAAGTAATTAATGTAATTGCATCTTCCTATTGGATGTGAATTATAACAGTAAAGAAACATATTCATAAACATATATGAAGGAAAAAAGCATGTATTTCATTAAAATCGGCAAATATCGGCAATATATATATGCATAGTGTAAAACAGATGGGTGGGGTAATAAAAAAAAACAAGTCTGCCATAATCGTTTAATTCGAACTTCGGATAACTCAAACTTTTTTTTCGGTCCCTTGAAATTCGAGATACTGAGTGTGGACTGTATATAACTCTATGTAAACAAAGATGGCCGCTGGCAGCCATGTTTAACGTCGAATCAAAACGATTTTTGACAAGGACCAACATCATGTCATGCTGATCATTTTAGAAAAAGACTCATATCAATATCACTTATAGTTTTCAAGAAGTAGTCGCTACAAACTTGTATTTTAAAACTCTATTTTTAGCATTGACGGCCATCTTGGATTTCACATCAACATGAATTTTTGCTAGGATCGACTAGACTTTACGGGCAACATTTCTGTAAAGTTTCATGAATATTCATCCAGTAGTTTCAGAGGAGTAGTCGCTACAAATAAAAGTTTACAGACGGACGGACAGACGGACGGACAACGGACGTCGCACCACGGCATAAGCTCTGCTGATCTCTGATCAGAAGAGCTTAAAATCAGTTGAGACGTATTAATTAACGTTTTTAATAGGGTATTTTCATTGCAAAATTATGCAGCATCAAAAAAAAGGAAAATGTTTTTTTCAGAATTTTTATCCAAAAATGGTTTTAATGTGTATAAACGTAAATTAAGACACCTTGAAAGTTCTATAGAAAACTAAGAATCTGACTGAAGTTATTTGAGATTTCTTAATTTTCTGCTGTCCCAGCAACAAGGAGTACTGGAAAAGCCCCATCAAAAAAGCATGCTGTAAAATATGTATTTCTCAATCAATTTTCAAAACTAAGGTATTTTTATCTACTGCTAAAAATGTCAGTTCAAATGATATATAATTTACATACATATTATTTAAATTGCTTCTGTTATTGCTAAAAAATCTTTAGCTGAAACAAGCATTCCAATCAATACATTAGTAAGTGTGCTCTACATTTCTAGAATAAATATTGTTTAAACTACATGTATTATCAGTCAGAGCTCTAACCATAAAGAGTTACAAGTTTTATAACTGCTGGAAGTTATTAAAATGCCAAATTATTATAATCTCCCTTTGGTTTAGAGTAGCAGATAACCATTTGTAACCTAAATCAGTTACCAAGATCATTTGCTAATAAATCGAAATAGTTGCCAAATGTGCAGTGTTTATTTATGTCTGAATAATTATTATTAAGTATAAATACATCTTCATCAAGATCCAATTAACAGTTGTTACTTAATTATCATGTTGGAGCCTACAAGATGATTTTTAATGAATTTTGTTGCATAATGGGGCCTTTACACAGGATGGCGACCTTTGTGCTTCCCGTGTGCGACCATAACATTTGCCAGGTCGTCGTTGGAGGCTCAAAGGAGGCAGAATGGTTGCCTAGGTCGTTCAAAGGTGGTACACAGAAGGTTCAGACATCGCCATGGACGCCATGGTCGCCGTGAATTTTTGAACATGTTCAAAACAGTCGCACAAAGGTCGCCGAGGAGGTTGGTTGCTCAAAGGTGGCTCAAAGGAGGCAGAAGGGAGGCACAAGCATTACCGTGGTTGCAGAATGGAGGCACAGTTGTCGCCCAATGGTCACCAGGTAATAGATGCGTTCTGCTGCAATTCTTTTTGGCTGAATAGTCGTCCAGTGATCGCCGTTAGTTGCCGTTGGTCGCCGATGATGGCACAGAGAAGGCACAGAGGAGGCTCAATGGTTGCCTAAACATTGCTCGGGTGTCGCCTATGTAGCCTATAATCGCGTTGGTTGCCATAGGTTGCAAAGGGGGAGCACAGGGGAAGCACAGGGGAGGCAGGCAGGTGGCTCAGTGGACGCACAGGTCGTTCGTAGATCGCCATGAAAATGCCCGAAAATTGCATTTTTGGTGGTTCAAGGGAGACACAAGGATCGCTGGAGCAGTTACATAGAAACATGATTTTCTGGGTTTAGGCGACCATTGAGCGTCCTGGCCATTTTGTGGTCGCTCAAAGGTGGCACAAAGGTCGCAGCCCTGTGTAAAGGGGCCATAACAGTAGGTAACTTGAGAGGCCTTGCACATTGGATTTTCATCCATGCTCATAGAATTTTATTGCATGGAACAAGTTGAATAATTACCCTACCTGGAGAAAATTATATAAGATAGAATGCATCTAAATTTGAATGATTTTGTGGTAATAATTGATTCTGGTTACTATCCCAGTTTTTAGAGTTTTTTAAATAACAGTCACAGGTTATGAAAAATGTAACTGTTTGAGGTTAGAGCTCTGACTGGTTATAATAAACAATGAACATTTTGCCATTGCTAAAACAAGTGTATTTCCTCAGTTGTCAAATAAAATGAAGCCAAAGAAAAAATATATTTATTTCTTGTTTAAATTTTGTTTTACTCTTTTTAGAGCTAAATATATTTCAAAATATATAGGCACTCTTCAAAAAGCGCTTCTTTTTTTTTTTAAAGATTTTTTTGGAAACAAACTTAGTTCAGCATGGCATATAATAGATTTCACTGGTCGACAAGCTACAATAAGACAAGTATATCAAGAGAAGATTCGCTCTCATGCCAGTGAGAATTATTGTAAACTTGTATGAAGTAACAAGTGAAGCATCAACAGTGTAAAGAATGCTGGATTGCGAAGTCAACATTTTAACTGAAAAATCTAAGTAAAGAGGCGGATAATTCAGGTAAAATATGACAGAGTCATGGTTCATGTCATACAACATTGTGCAATGATAATGAAAATGTGTACCAAGTTTCAAAGCTTTCCGTCAATTTCTTTGGAGAAATGAAGTAAAACAAAATCTTTAACCAAAGTGTCAAAACGCGTAGATGGACAGACGGAAATCACCAAAGAAAAAGCCTGGATTTGGTACGCAATCCGGCTTAAAGGCTATGCATGTCATCAAACCCGAAAGCATGATCTGTCGAGCGTTATGTACAACATGTTCCCTCCATAAAGACAATTACAGGCCATCAATCAACTTTTCCCAAAAATATAGGAATAAATATAAGATTCCCCCGCAGCCCTCCCCCACCAACCCACCCACTCCCCAAAATTATTTTTAATTTCAGAAACATAGGAATTTTAAAATGAAAATTGTTGAATTTTAGGCATCAAAATGGTTAAATGGTAATTTATCTACTTACTTGTACTTTGTGCATGTATATTAACTAATAATCTTTAGATGGCTGTGTCTGGAGGATTTAATATAGAGATCTCCAAAAACTCCAAAAAATAATATACCTCAGTTGGACATTAACCCTTAACCCCCTAAGCACGACTATAATAGCCTTTGTGTCCATTGTAAACCCAGATCAGTAACTCCCAGGCTGATCAGGGTTTACAATGTCTGGCTGGTGATCAGTCATTTTCCCCAAAACACCCCTTTGTCACATAAATGGAGTAGTCTTAATACAAAGAAAGAACTGTCCATTATATATATGTAGCGGGTTAAAGGTTAACCTTAAAGGTGCAGGGTTTGCAGGAAGCCTGCACCTGTTGTTGTCAGTACTTTAGCAGTTTTGCAAGTTTCATATTTGCAGCATGTCTGCCACTTCCTATATTCTTGTATATTACTATGTCTTAATTTTGTTCCTATATTTTTGACAGTCCTATATTTTGTATATTTTTCCTATATTTATAAACAAGAGGTCAATGACCTTGAAGCTTTACTGATAGGTTTTTGAAAGCTAAATCAGCATTCCTGCAAAGTTTCTACTATGTAACTCTATGTAAACAGTTTTCAAGAAGTACAATTATTTTTTTAAAATCCATTTTCAGTCATGGCGGCCATTTTGAATTTCTGGCCAACCTAAAACTTTGCTAGGATTGACTAGATATCAAGATTCCTGTGAGGTTTCATGAAAATCTGTCAAGTAATTTCAGAGGAGTAGTCGTATCATATCATGTTAATCATTTTAGAAAAAGTCCCATATCAAAATAACTTGTAGTTTTCAAGAAGTAGTCTCTACAAATAAAAAAAATAATTAAAAATCTATTTTTAGCTGTGGTGGCCATCTTGAATTTCTGGCCAACCGGAAATTTTGCTAGGATCAACTATACATCAAGAGCAACATTTCTGTTAAGTTTCATGAAAATCAGTAAAATAGTTTCAGAGGAGTAGTCCGTACAAGTTTTTACTATATGTAAACAAAGATGGCCGCTGGCAGCCATGTTTAATGTCGCATCAAAATGATTTTCGACAAGGGCCAACATCATGTCATGCTGATCATTTTAGAAAAAGCCACATATCAATATCACTTATAGTTTCCAAGAAGTCGTCTTGACTACAAACTTATTTTTTTTAAATCTATTTTTAGCTTTGGTGGCCATTTTGGATGTCACATCACCGTGAATTTTTGCTAGGATCAACTAGACATCATGGGCAACATTCTTGTAAAGATTCATGAAAATCCATCCAGTAGTTTCAGAGGAGCAGTCGCTAAAAAAAAAGGTTTACGGACAGACAGACTTTGATCAGGAGAGCTAAAAATCAATCAATCATTGACCTTCTTTTTGTAGGACCATACTGCCAGTATGAAGATGATACTTTTCATTGAAACATACCGATGTCATATAGCCGCAAATGTGTGTGAAGTCTGAAAGTTCTACAGTTCCGAGGTCTGAGAAATGGACTTAGCAAAACAAATTGAATGTATAATGTTTTTGGAGACGGAAGACGAACACAGATAACACTCTATGCTCACTCCAAATTCGTGACGGGGCATAGAAATACTGAATTAATAGTAAACTGGCACCCCGCAGTTGTAAATATATGTTATTGGCACACTCAAGTACAAGCAAGTTAGTCAACAGCTTTAGTCATAAATAAGCAAGCACTTATAAATCAAACAACCCTTAGGTGCAGAGTGAGATACATCTCACCATGTTTGTTGTAAATAACGTTCAGGGATAAAAAAATGTACAAGAAGTTGCTCAGTTACTTAAACAGCACAGGACCATTGTTGTAAATTATGTTCAGGGAAAGAAGTTTGTACGTATAACAGTGTGGGGTTTTGGGTTCTTTTTATAGCCGTTATTGGGCTCTATATTCCCAATGTCAAAACATAATATTTTCTCAGTTTTGAAAAAAATCCCAATTGAAAGAATAAAAATAAAAAGGAAGTGTCAGTGTGACCAGACCAGAAGGAAACACTTGTAATTGCTTCTGCTGACCTTAGTGTACTGAAAACAGTATGAAAAATAACTCTAAACTTCCCAAACGGTATGGGTTATGTTCCCAAAATATAGAAAAAACACTGTATAACAGCAGTCAAACCTCGTTAAAACAGCAAGGGACTGTTAAAATATGTTTGAGGTACATGATAACGTGTGTTTGAACAGGGCCCTATATAACTTTTGACCTAATTAGGTATTTCACTCATCAAATTAAAATTCATTGAGTGAAAATCAAATTTTGATAAAAAAAAGTGAGTGAAATTGCTACTTCAAAGTATAAATAAGCTGTTCAGTGCTGATATGGTCCTTGGAGAAACTATGTCTCTCTATGGAACATCTCTGTACGTCTGTGGTGTTCTTTGAGTGGACCCTACATTTTTCATTTTAAATTTCGTGCAGAAGATGCACTTAAGGTATTTTTCTGTACCAACTTCATGAAATTCTAACCACGTAAAAGCTTGTTTCCATGTCTAAAAAAAGGTTTTGAGTGAAAGGAAAATTGACTGCGTATCCAGTACACGTCCAGAAAAATAACTGCGTACTTGGCTATTTTATTTGCATAAAATAAGCAGATACGCTGCTTATCTGGGGCACTGTTGAAGTTGCGACTGGGCAGTCACTAGTACATGTACATGTAACTGGATTAAAGCCTACAACAGCCAAATTTTACAACATCTGTTCTTAACCTACTGATGAAGAGGTATATGTCTACTTGACCAATTTTGAGAATCCGAACTCTAGACACAATATAAACCACTTTAACCAGCCAGGCCAAACTCCAAAACTCTAATTAAGAGTTACCAACTAATAATTCATTTTACGCATATTCAATCACGGGTATTTTAAACAAGAGGTCAATGACAATGACTTGAAGCTCTACTGATAGGTTTTTGGTAGCTAGATCAACATTCCTGTGAAGTTTCATGAAAATCTTTCAAGTATTTTCAGAGAAGTAGCCACTACAAGCTTTTACTATATAACTCTATGTAAACAAAGATGGCCGTGGCAGCCATGAATCAAAATAACTTTCAACAGGGACCAACACCATATCATGCTGATCATTTTAGAAAAATTCCACTTATAGTTTTCAAGAAGTAGCCGCTACAAATTAAAATATCTATTTTAGCTGTGGCGGCCATCTTGAATTTCCGACCTGATTTTTTACTAGGATCAACTAGACATCAAAAGCAACATTCCTGTGAAATTTCATGAAAATCCGTCAAGTAGTTTCAGAGGAGTAGTCGCTGCAAGTTTTTCGTATATAACTCTATGTAAACAAAGATGTTTGACATCCAATCAAAATGAACTTTGGTTAGGACCAACTACATGTACATGTCGTGCCAGTCATTTTGGTAAAGGTTTGAAATCAATATCACTTATGGTTTTTGAGAAGTAGTCGCCAAAATATCACATTTTTAAAATCTATTTTTAGCTGTGGTGGCCATTTTGAATTTCTGGCCGACCTGAATATTTGCTAGGATCAACAAGACATCAAGAGCAACATTCTGTGAAGTTTCATTAAAATCTGCCAAGTAGTTTCAGGGGAGTAGCCCCACAAAAAAGTTTACGGACGGACAGGCAGACGGACGACGCACCACATGAATATAACGCACCACAGCATAAGCTCTGCTGATCTCTGATCAGTAGAGCTGAAAAACAAGAATAAAACTGTCCCGCAAAATTGTTTAATAAATGTATTTTATCAATGTTATTTTTTTCATGAAATCTGATAAAAATTTGACCATAAATCATTGGAAAATAATTTAATATTATCAACCATATATGGTATCAAGTTGCAACCGAAAGTTTGTGGAAAGGGGAATAACTCTGTAAAAATGGCTTTAAAAAACTGGGTTACAGAACTTGTGGACTGAATTGTAAGTAATAAATGTATGACAAACGCTAGCACATTGCAGTGGCATAAAACATGTATGATTATTATGGTAGAGTTCAACAATGTCAGAAGCTTTACATTCATGAAAGCTGAATACCACGCCCGTATAACCAGTGCAGTATGTACATGCTATACTTGTAATATTCCTAATGAATCAATGAAAATTAAATTATTTTTTCCCCACTCCCAGGCAGTCATGAAAGCTGAATACCATGCCCCCATAACCAGTGCAGTATGTACATGCTATGCTAACCTGTAATATTCCTAATGAATCGATGAAAATTAAAAAAAAAAATCCCCACTCCCAGGCATGCGAGACAAATGTTCTCCTGTACACGTACCGCTACCTTCAGTATTTGACCATCCATTGTCCCTATGACAACAATTGGGTGCGACATCTGGGTAGTGAAAACTAGGGAGGATGCCATCTCATCTAAACAAACAACCGCCGTCTCGGACAAAGGGTGTCCTACATCCCCGGTAATGCCGACCTTACGCTGGCTTTTGTCGTATGCGCAGTATGCATCGTTTTCAGTAAACTGAAATCACATACATGTACAAGATAATCATGGCTTTCACGGAAGACCTTAAAAAAGTGATTATGACTTATTTTTTTAAAATCTATTTTTAGCTTTGGTGGCCATCTTGGATGTCAAATCAACGTGAATTTTTGCTAGGATAAACTAGACATCATGGGCAACATTCTTGTTAAGTTTCATGAAAATCCATCCAGTAGTTTCAGAGGAGTAGTCTACACGCTAAAAAGGGCCATACGCAAAGCTGCTTATGGCATTTATAAATGTATGGCAATTATAAATTTATACATAGTTTCTTGTTGCTTTCTTCAAAATAGTTTTCTTTTATTTCATTTTTATAATGTTTTTACTGTCTACCTACTTACCTGTATGAAATCCTGAGTTGGGAAAAAGCAAACACATTTTTTTTTAAGGATGGTTTTGTGTAAAACAACTTACAACTGTGTCAACACATGTTATACTTCATACTGACCGATTATAACCAGTTTTTAATCAATTGTAAATTGCCCATTACTATCGTGGGGAATGTCTATTTCCATATAAGGTCATGATGACCTTGACATTTGAGCTACTGACCACAAAATTAACAGAGTTCCTCGATAGTGATGTACACTGTACATGTACCAAATAACTGATTGTAACCGAATACTTATGGTTATGCGCGGAATGTGTATGTTCATATAAGGTCATAGTGACCTTCACCTTTTCCCTACATGTACAGACCCCACCCCGTCCCCCGTAAAAAAATAGGGTTTCTTCTCTGTACCTATGAAGTTTCATAAGTGTGGGTGTTATGGTTTCGAAGTTATTGTCCATAAAGCGTAACTGCTTAACGACGCACGGACAACCCCATACAATAATACATGCGTTTCAAATTGAGGTATAATGACTACTTGCTTGAAAAACAATGCAGGGTTGTTGTTAAATACACATTCAGTCATATGAATTTAAATAAATTTACAAAATATTAAGGCAGCATTTACATGTATGCTTACATTAAAATGAGAAATGAAACAGTTAACAATGTGAATGACTTTGAAGGTGAAACAGTTAAAGGGAACGTAGCGCCACAGCCAAACCATCTTTATTATTGAGAGTTCTGAAATACTTGAATAAGGGTGAAAGAATTATCAAAATCGAATGATAAACAAAGAAGATATGATCATTTGAAGTTTCTGTTAAAACGGATATGGAAGCGGCCATTTTGAGAGCTATGACATCACGGTTCTAAATTACCATATATGGAATATTTATAAATATGAACATTTACTGATTTATTGGAAAAAAATAACAGCAACTGTATGAAAAATATATAATACTTAATGGCAATAATGATTTATATCACCAGTAAAAAAAAATCATTCATTTGCAGTGATTTTCTTCGTTTTATATGGTAATATGGAACTATGATGTCATAGTTCTAAAAATGGCGGCTCCCTTATTTGTTTTAGAACAACCTTTAAATGGTCATATCTTTTTTGTTCATCATCCGATTTTGATAATTCTTTCACCTTTTTCCAAGTTTTTCAGAACTCTCAGTAATAGAGTTTGATTGGCTGTGGCGCTACATTCCCTTTAACAATGTGAATGACTTTGAAGGTGAAACAGTTAACAATGTGAATGACTTTGAAGGTCTTTTAACTGAAGGAATTAAGCAAAGAAATCAGTAGAATAGATCAATACTTTGCTGATTACCAGTATGCCAAATAAAACCTTATAAACTATTATGTTGAGCCCCATTAAACAATGCTCTTATGCATAAAGCAGGTAAATGACATTCAATGGTGCTTTACCTCCCGTTATTATTACATTTTATTAGCTTTTATTCTATCCCATGCCCCCCCCCGTCCAACACCACACTGGGCAGAGGTCAAGGCCTCATCCATTGTTTGTTTGTTTATATGGTGTTTTACATCATTTTCAACACATAAAAAGTTATATTTGACGGTCGATTTTTGTGGTAGAGGCAGACCACCCACTTTTCCTGGGTAGAACCAGTACTGTACACCTCCAGCCATCCGTAAGAATCGACACTTCCTCACTTACAAGTAGAGCTCCCAGTGGGATTCGAACCCGCAGCGGTGAGAGGCGAAGGTTTACAATGCAACATTGTTAAC
The DNA here is from genome assembly GCA_037043455.1 of Cyrtodaria siliqua. Lineage (NCBI taxonomy): Eukaryota > Metazoa > Mollusca > Bivalvia > Adapedonta > Hiatellidae > Cyrtodaria > Cyrtodaria siliqua. The sequence continues at coordinate 32,526 of JAWPHD010008680.1, read as the reverse complement.
CATTCGGCCACGAAGAAGCTTACCTCATCCACTGAGTGGGCTATCAAGGCCACTAGTGAAGCAGGTATGAGGGCAAAATTAAATATAGGGTTAAATGAAATTTTGAATTTTGCGATGGGATATCGGTCATTTAATGGTCGCAAATTTTGTTTAATGGCTAACAGTTTTCAAATAAAAATAAATGATGTCACGTTTTTATGGTTCAACGTCACGACTGGATTTATGACGGATTATGCACTATTTAATAATCACAAATTATGAACTTTTGAACATCAACTAGTCGGATTGCAGGGTTTAGAATAAGTTTATAAGAAAAAGTTGCCATCCAAAAAAAGGCAAAAAAGCTTTTTAACATGGATTTTCAAAACTTTTAAGATTATCATGGGGGTGGGGGGGGAAGGGAGTGCGCCGGGTGCGCCCCCAACCCTGGATCTGCATTTGTAGGTAGAGATGAAAAATTCATGGTGGAATACAATATACTTACAGCAGACTGGGATAGAACACAGGTCTGTACAGTGCCATATATCCACCATGGGTACGACCCAGCCCCAGAATTGTAACACTCGTGTTGTAGTTGCCCAAAGTGTGACCTTGCTGTAACCATAGAAAATGAGCACACCACGCTTCCATACTTAGAATCTGGTACGCCTGGCGGTGTGCGTTGCCGACCAAAGCTCACTGCCAGATAGGCCTCGCCTTCTGTAGATAGATAAGCTGCTGTTGCTATATCGTACTTTGTTCCACCACGATCACATGACAATACCGACTCAATATAAGTCTTGTAAAAGCGATCATCGAGACAAAACTGTATTAACCTGGTAACGTAGTCAGTTTTCGATACAAGAGGATCTACTGGCTGAATCGACACATAGTAACCGTATCCATTCAGTTCAAAGCCATACAGGTATGTGGCTCGAAACTGATTTAATACACTGGTGGGCCCAGCGAGAAAACTGTAACTTGTCAATACATCGTCATCCACTAAATACGTCATGCTTTGTTGGGAACTGTTGTAAACAATCTCTCGTGTGGAAATTGTGTAAGGTGAGAATTTGTCCTCGGTTCTATCGTATGTTGCCATAGCAACATACAACATTCTTCTGTCCATAGGAATTGGTTTAGGAGGTCTCCCAAAAAAGGCAACAGATGAAGCTTTACTACCAACAAATGATGCATGACTTGAGGAATTGAATGAAAATGGGGATTCCAAATTCGATAGAGTATATATATAACACTGACCCTGAGCCACTGTTCCACAACCAAGAAGGTAGGAGTGGACAGGGTTAATCTCGAGAATATTTATTGTATTTGAAACCAATTCCTTTGCTTCAGAGCAAGGTTCTGGATGCCCGAAACATTTGTCGGTGTCCAAAACTTTACCCACACCTATGAACGCTTTCTGGTTCAGATCAGCATCCAGCGCTATCAATACATTCTCGCCTCCAAGGTACACGTTATTGGTAGCGTAGTCTATAGCAATCTGAGAAAGCTTCCCTTCCGCTGTATACACACGAAGATCCAGATTTGCGAGACATATCTGAACAATACTGGCTAGTAATGTGAGTACTGTTCTTGTTTTTGACATCGTTCAATTATGGACGGAAATTATAGAATTTGAAAATGTATGTTTATGAATTCCATTTAATGTTATTCCATCTTTCCCCTCATTGTACGCATGTCCTGAAAGAATAAAACATGATACTTACAAATGTATTAAAACAGGTACATTAATATTTGGAGCCAAATTCGTTTTAAAAAAATAAAAAGCTATGAAATTACCAATTTAAAATGTGAAATGGTTCAAACTGAAAGATACAGATGGAACATATAAACCATATACGTATTTTGGATACTTCAATGATACCTCCCGGCCTTGATGGTGAAGGTCAAATTTCAGACCTTTAATTACATGCATCCTCAACAAGTTTCATGCAAAGTTTCAGCTTCTTACCTTGAACGGTCTGGAAGGAGTTCTGACCGCAAGCAAGTTTGCAGGCACAAAATTAAATCCTGACGTTGTGTAACAACACAACACACACGTGTACAAGTTCGTATAGTTTATTAAGTTCAATAGCAATGTGATCGTATAGTTTTTATTAACAAGTAATCGTTGATGTAAGAATGTTCAGTTCAAATACAAAGTTACTTCTGCAACAGAGTTAGTTCCAATTCCTTCCTAACTCTAACCACAATCTTGTTGCCGTAAACACCAGCAAAGTTCGTAACACCGAACCGTTCTTTAGAGAACCAAGATCCTAACCGACAGCCTAACCTTATAGCCTATCTGCCTATAGCAACTGCTGTAACTGCTGTCACTCCTGTCTCTCTCCGCCTTTTGCAGGCCAATATATACTAACAACCCCTCTACACGAATCCTGTTCATGCAGGATGTCGAATCTTAAGTTAAGTATCGCTAATATGATGATTATACATTGGTCAACGTTTCTGGTCAAATGAATGACACTACTTAATGAGGAAACAAAAGCATCCTATGTCTTTTGATAAAATAAAGTTCAAATTTCATCCATGTCCTGGTATACAGGATGGTGTCACTTAACCACTTATGGACCCCCGTTTCATCTGCTGACCACATCATACATGTATAATTCAATGGCTAGATTCTACCAGTTATAGAAATATAATATCAGCATTAGTAAAATACCCATAAACGAGAAATGATAATGTATAAATTAAGTCCCCCATGCATGACTCTGTTACAGTTGGTTTACACATATTTTATTTCAAAGATAACGCATCATACAAATGTTACATACACTAGGTAAATGGATTGGAATGAAAGCAAAATTTATAGAGATCCTTTCTATGACCTTGACCTTGAAGATAAAATTTCTGTCATATATTGACATCCCCTCATCCTGATTAAGCTTTCTACAAAGACTCATCTTTCCATTAAAATCTTTTTTTAGTTTAAAACTAATTCATGACCTTGAACTTAAACTTAAAGGTGAAGGTCAAATTTTAGACTTATAAATTGACATCCTCTCATCCTCAACAAGATTCCCATAAAGGTTCAGCTGCTTAACTCCTGAGGTTCACAAGCAATTTCAATTGATATACTGTTTCTAATATAATGAAAACCTTTTGACCTAATCAACATTTCTGCAAAAACAGACTTTTAATATCTTGTATGGTCTAGGAGTGACATGACATGTACATACATGTATGCATATTTCTTCAGGGTTCTCAATAGACACGTACACATGCGTTTTGATGCATGGAAATTCAATTTGACCCAATTCTGATGCAGCTAATTTACCACCTGTGCATTTTTATGACGCGCGTATATTTGCTTCCAAGCATCAATCTAATACCTATTTTCGATAGCCCAAATATCAAAACAATGAGCATGCGCTGCATAACAGTGACTGACACCTTACATGACGATCTTAATCGCCTCTCAACCAATCACAGTCGATGTAAATGTTGTCACTGTGTAATCTAATGGCTGCTATTGTCGGTGATTGTGTTGATAATGTAATGATTACCTTTAAAGTTTATGATGCGCTGTGCTGGTGGAGAATACTATGACTTGAATGTATTAACTGTTTAATTGACTGCTACCAGATTCTGATTGATTACCGGTTAATTAGACTGAACTGCGATACAACAGATGCTAAGCAGTCAAGCGTGTGAAAAGGTAAAATCGGCAAAAATAAATTTGACTTTATTTGTCTTTGTTAATTTTGTTTTACGCACGTTTTAAAGAACAAAGAAATATTATTTCATTGAGGCTAATTTAAATATTTATAAATAGGCGAAATGTACATAAACAGAGCGTATTTTAACCTGGGTTAGATCATTCAGTCAAAACTTACCGGACATTACGCATAGTGATATTTTGTGCATGCAGACTGTTTTTGTGCTATCGAGTAACAGTGTTTATTAATTCATGTAATGGGTTTATATTCAGTACACAAATGGCTGAAAGAAGTATATTTTCGTTTATGTCATCGCAAACTCGGAAACTGCCTGTTGGGGATGCCCTGTCTGACCATCAGACTCCGAAGAAGCAAAAACAAGCGACAATTCAGAAATGGAAAATAAATCGCCTACTATTTTTTAGAAAAGTTCAGTTAGCCTGGAAAAGTGAATGTCCGTGGGTTGAAAAAACTGCTCAAGATTAAAGATTGTACTGTACTAGAGAATTATATTTTCAAATAAACAAGAGGTCAATGACCTTGAAGCTCTACTGATTGATTTTGATTTCAGGAAGTAGTCGTTACAAACTTGTTTTTTGGAAAATTATTTTTAGCCGTGGCGGCCATCTTGAATTTCAGGCCGACCTGAAATTTTGCTAGGATCAATTAGACATCAAGAGCAACATTTCTGTGAAGTTTCATGAAAATCTGTCATGTAGTTTCAGAGGAGTAGTCGCTACAAGTTTTCATCATATAACTCTATGTAAACAAAGATGGCTGCTGACAGCCATGTTCAACATCGAATCAAAAGATTTTTGACAAGGACCAACATCATGTCATGCTGATCATTTTAGAAAAAGTCCCATATCAATAGCAGTTATAGTTTTCAAGAAGTAGTCGCTACAAACTTGTATTTTGAAAATCTATTTTTAGCCATGGTGGCCATCTTGAATTTCTGGCGGACCTGAAATTTTGCTAGGATCAATAAGACATCAAGAGCAACATTCGTGTGAAGTTTCATGAAAATCTGTCAAGTAGTTTCAGAGGAGTAATCGCTACAAGTTTTCATTATATAACTCTATGTAAACAAAGATGGCCACTGGCAGCCATGTTTAACGTCGAATCAAAACGATTTTTGACAAGGACCAACATCATGTCATGCTGATCATTTTAGAAAAAGTCCCATATCAGTATCACTTATAGTTTTCAAGAAGTAGTCGCTACAAACTTGTATTTTGAAAAATTATTTTTAGCCGTGGTGGCCATCTTGAATTTCCGGCCGACCTGAAATTTTGCTAGGATCAATTAGATATCAAGAGCAACATTCCTGTGAAGTTTCATGAAAATCTGCCAAGTAGTTTCAGAGGAGTAGTCGCTACAAGTTTTCATTATATAACTCTATGTAAACAAAGATGGCCACTGGCAGCCATGTTTAACGTCGAATCAAAACGTTTTTCGACAAGGACCAACATCATGTCATGCTGATCATTTTAGAAAAAGTCCCATATCAATATCACTGTTTTCAAGAAGTAGTCGCTACAAACTTGTTTTTTAAAAACCTATTTTTAGATTTGGCGGCCATCTTGGATTTCACATCAACATGAATTTTTGCTAGGATCACCTAGACTTCATGGGCAACATTTCTGTAAAGTTTCATGAAAATCCAGTCAGTAGTTTCGGAGGAGTAGTCGCTACAAAAAAAAGTTTACGGACAGACAGGCGGACATACACAAAATCAGGCTTTGTGTGACTCAGAACTTGTGTCTGTTTTTCGTGTGTACGTTCGTACTTTGTGTGACTGTTTTTTACATCTTGTGTGTCATTTTTACTGCCACACAAGTATACTTTATACATAAAAAAAGACACACAAGGCCCTCCTGTAAACTCGGACGGACAGACAGACGGACGACGGACGCCGCACCATGGCATAAGCTCTGCTAATCTCTGATCAGTCGAGCTAATAAAATGAGATTTCTTGAGAATTAAACATACAAGAAAGATGCACTGCCCTTTGTTTTCTTGTGTAATGTTCCAAACATACAACTGGTGCAGGCTTGTGTTATAATAACACCAATAACTTACAATATTAACAAATGTGCACCCCAATTTATTACAAACCCTTACATAACATTGAATCTTTGACATAATGACACATTATTGTAAAATGGAATAGTATTTCTTAAAGTTCAAATGCATATCCTTGCACACCTTTCAAGGCAATAAAGTATTTCCAGAATTCACTAAAAACTACCAGTAGTTATTAAAGGATGTTTTATAGAACGGTGCTTTGATTTGTTTTGATTTATATTTGACTTTTGACTTTCCAATTTTGACCCATGGGATTTTTGAGTCAAGGGTCATATGACTTTCATTTTTGAAGTCTAATGAGAACCCTGTTCTTGTTTAATGTGAAATACAAAATCAATATCTAATACCGATACATCCATCGGGAAAGTGACCAGATTTGTGGAGGTCACCTGCCCACACCCAAAATCAACTTGCCCTGGGCATCGGGCAACCATATTTCCGGAGCCCTACTAGGTATAAATGACAATTCACAAGCGTCTATAGACTGCTGTATATATGGAAACTTAGCTTCTCCCACCTCTAGTCTGGTTCTACTTGAGATGGGCAAAGCTATCTCATTATATTGCAACCTCTTTTTTTCTGGAGATATTTTAAGAGGTAAACAAATGATGAAAAATCATAATATTCACATGACATCATCAAAATAAGTTGACCAATCAGTGGTCAATAAAGTAAAACACCCACACATTCAGGTCTCACACCTCTATTATCTCCCCTGAAAGCTCACGGACCTAGAGACAAAAGCAAAACAGAAAATAATTCTATTTTTTCTCAATTTTAGGCAATTTTTAATTTGAAAAAAAAACAGGTTTTTCTTTGCTTTAGCATACAACTGCAGTGTAAAAGACAGATGCAGTCTGCGAAATTAACTTTTGGACTTGGATGTCCTTCGGGCAACCATTTCAATAAAAATTGTAAGCCCGAAAGGAAAAGTGGTTGTCGGAAATGTTTCTTTTAAAACCTGAAGGCTTTATTACTCTAATGATATATATGTAAACAAAGCAAACATGATGTATTCACAGTATTTATTCATTATTCATTCTTTTGTATACAAAGAAAGACGACTGTCTATGTCTTTCTCTGATAAGTCACAGTCATCATTAGAGTCATCATGATTTTTGACTGTTCATGTTTTTTATAGTGTCAATCCGCATGTTAGAACACCCCTTTACAAAGGAACCATCAGTCTAATCCAGATTCTGTCTGTGCACCAAGGGCACTGCATTATTCCATCTTCGATATATTTAAGCCACTCTCGACCAACTTGCCAAAAAGAAACAAAATTTCTGTCTCTTTTGGCTTTGTACGGTAACGCTTACTTGACTCTTGTTTGGACTCTTTCACTCAATATTGTACCCCAATATTGACATTTTGTGACAACCGGAAAAACGTTTTTAGTGACGCATGTGCTAAATTAGCATACTGATGACATTTATATTATTCTCATTGGATGGAATAATTTACGAACCGTTCGTGTATAATTGTAATTTTCCATTGCTCTATCGATCGGACTCTTTGCCAATTTTCATACTCGGTAAATGTGAATTCCCGAGTGACGTGTTGTGACCTTCCATAGAGGGATATAATTAATTGATCAATACCTTGTAGCGTTTATTACCATACAGTAATTTTTTCAACATCAATGAAAAAGCCTAAATCGTGTTTCCTGTTCGAGTTTTATACTTATTTTGATTGACAAATAGCATTGCGCTTTCAGAAATTTTGGTTGTCCGATTGGACAACCAAAGTGAAAACATGTGGTTGTCCCGTTCATAAATTAGTTGTCCCAAACAACCGCTAATTTCGATGAAGATGATACAGATAATTCCAAGCTGATATGAGGTTTCATTCAAATTTCAGAAGTGTTTGACCGAAGTACCGCATATTCAGCTAGATCATGTAGATTGTGTATGAATTTTGTATTTTCCATAGGGTTCACAAAACATGAGCAAGAAAAAAAAATACTGGCTAACTTATGTACTTTTTATTGTTTTAAATTACTGGTCTTGGTTATAAAAGATATTAAACCAACAACAATGTCTGCTGCCCAGCTTTGAAGCTCAGATGTTGGAAAAGACTGTACAGTAACACTATGGGAAAATTAATTGAGGTGTGAGACCTTCTGGTAGGGTTAAACTCTGATGCTCAATTGATTTAAGCAATAATTATATTAAAACGTTTATTTTTTGTGTACAGCTTAGAGCTATGTTTCTTCTGTTGGTGCTGTCCTATTTTAAAACACCAATATGGATCCATTTAATTGAAATCATGGACATTTTGTTTTTTCATATACAGACTGAGGATACAGTTCGAGTAAACAACTTTATTTTCACCTACCGAATATCCAATATCTCTGAAATGTTTAACTAATGACAAAAAAGTTATGAATAGATAGTCATAATAAAAATTGGTTAGATTGGCACCATATATCCTTTAATATCTGTGATGAAATTTAAGCATGGACATGTGGTAATAAAGCTTTACAGTTTAGTCAACTGAATGCAGGGCTGAACAAATCCGATAGCCCGACGCCCGGACGAGTCCAAACCCAGTCGGGTGTGTCACTTTTCAAATATTTCAGTCCCAGACTAGCCTAGTCCAATTTAAAACAAGAGGCCCAAGATGACCTGTGGACGTTCTACTGGCTAACACAGCTCTTATAACATCAATGAAGCAAGTGACTGTCATTAAAAAACAGCTTTTTAACTAAATCAAGGTCCATAACTAAAGAATCTGGTAAAGTTTGGTAAAGATCAGATGAAAATGAAGGCCGTACCGTATTAACGAGGCAAAATATAACATTTTTAACTAAATCAAGAGCCATAACTCCTCTGTTACTGGTCCGATTGGTCCAACATAGAGCTAAATAATAATTTTAAAAAAAAAAAAAAATTAAAAAAAAAAAAAAAAAAAATAATCATTCAAAAAATTATTCAAAAAAAAAAAAAAAAAAAAATTAAAAAAAAGTTATTCAAAAAAAATCATTTAAAAAAAATATATATAAAAATTAAAGTAATAAAATCTGCTTAAGTTTGGCAAAGATCAGATGCAAAATGAAGGCCTTATCGTATGACGAGGCAAATTATAGCATTTTTAACAAAATCAAGGGCCACTGTTACTGGTTCGATCTGGTTGGTTTTCGAACTTGACCAAGCTTTCATCTAGACATTAACAATCTGATAAAGTTTGGTAAAGATTGGATGAAAAATCTTAACAAGTCAAAATATATCATTTTGAACTAAACCAAGGGCCATAACCCTGCTGTTACTGGTCAAACATGGCTGGTTTTTCGAACTTGTTCGAGCTTTCAACGACATTAACAATCTGATAAAGATTGAATGAACAATAAAGCCCCTATCGTCTTAACGAGGCAAAATATGGCATTTTTAACTAAATCAAGGGCCATAACTCTGCTTTTACTAATCCGATAAGGCTGGTTTTCGAACTTGTCCGAGCTTTCATCGATATTAACAATCTGATAAAGTTTGGTAAAGATCGGATGAACAATGAAGCCCCTATCGTCTTAACGAGGCTAAATATAGCATTTTTAACTAAATCAAGGGCCATAACTCCGCCGTTACTGGTCCGATATGGCTGGTTTTCAAACTTGTTTGAGCTTGCAACAACATTAACAATCTGATAAAGATTGGTAAAGATCGGATGAACAATGAAGCCCCTATCATCTTAACGATGCAAAATATAGCATTTTTAACTAAATCAAGGGCCATAACTCCTTTGTTACTGGTCCGATATGGCTGGTTTTCGAACTTGTCCGAGCCTTTATTGATATTAACAAAGTGGTAAAGTTAAGTAAAGATAGGATGAAAAATGAAGGCCCTATCGTCTTAACGAGACAAAAGTTAACGCCGACGACGGATGGACGACGGACAACTCGGCATCCCATAAAAAAAAAAGAGAAAGCTGGACGTGTCACTGTTTGAAAGATTTCAGTCCCAGATTTGTCCAACTAACAATGTCGACCACCTGTCATAAAACAACCAAGCACACTTCTCAACGTAATCCTTTAATTGCAATCGCTTATGTAGTGCAATTAGCATCCACAGCGGCGATCAGCGATGACCCGGGGTAGTTGTATCAAAAATCAAACACGCTGAAAGTCCCGCCTCTAATCAGGGGTGTAAAATTCCACTCGCCCGCTCGCATTGGCGAGTGCGGACCAGTAACATATGGTGTCTGGTCGTCCGACAGGGCGAGTGACTTTTTGCACTATAAAAATTAAGTTAAACTATCGTTCAAACACGATGTTGCAATATTTGCAAGATTTCAAATCTGGATCATTGTGACGCATAATTTTGTTCCGTATTGTCGTTTGCAGGACCCAGATTAACAGGTGTTTGTTTGTTACCAGGTAACCCACGCGTTATATAGACTGTGATTCAATTCATGCTAAAATCAATTGGAGCGTGATACAATTTATCGCTAACCAGTCAGGGTTGTTTTTTTTATATCGACACCGTAAACATGGCGGGTAAACAAGCAGTCATCAGGTCGCTGTTCGGAAAGTCTACGTCAGCGACTGTAAGAGGATTCGGCCTGAGAGTCGGCGAATCAGAACGGGTATGGCTGAACAACAAGCGTAGTTCCCAAACGCTATTAATTAGTTCTGGCGTCTATTATTGGTCCAATGGAGACAAAATACATAAAGAAAAAGTCCAGCAGAATATTGTTGTTATTGTTGTAAAAGTTAATTCTCAGCCGATCAGGTCGATATGTCGGCAATCAGGTCGATATGTCGGCAATCTTTAGATGAGTAAAGAAACTAAGGACATTTGATAATGGAAGCATTTTGATATGAAACGGTAGGTGTGATTTATTGTTGTTTCTCAGTGAGCGTAATTGTATCAGACATGAACGGAGGGTGGGGTAACGGTTTGTGCAGTTTACATATATAGTATACATAATCAAGTTTTATTTTATATTCGGCAGTGCTAATGAGTTTGTTGAACTTTTTCAGTGTTAAAAATAAGGAAAATGTCCAGGTTGAAAGTGAAAGTAAATATAAAAATAGGAAAAATGTTGAATGTGATTCACAGTCAACCAAAAAGTAAAAATCATCCAGTAGTAGATAAAAACCAAAAATATGATGTAAACAAACGTGGCAGGACTTTTAAACAACACTGGTTAGTGTATCATGAGGATGATTTTGTAAATTCTGCAAGGCTTATCCAAAGCTAATACCACAACCAACCATAGCCTTCTTACTAATTCTACTGTTTCACCCAATGGAAGCCTACAATATACAAATGAAACATACATTAACTGTCTGAAGAGTAAATAAGGATTGTTTCATTACTGTGTATAATGAATTATAATGAGAATCCAAATCCGTTAAAATAAGACATCTTGTTGTGAAATCGAAAGAATTCAGGACGTATGTCCATTTTTTGGGACTAGTGACAATTTTTTTGGGACTAGTCGCTTTTGACATTGTGACTAGTCCCGGAATAGTGGCTAAAACAATTAATTGTACCGTACCCCATCAGAGCATGCTAATTAGAGTTGAGTGACATACTCTACTGATATTCCCTACAGGCCGAGACATATATCTATTCATAATTTTGATAGAGCACAGGGCTCCGGAAATATGGTTGCCCGACGCCCCGGGCAAGTGGATTTTGGGTGCGGGCAGGTGACCTTCTTAAATCTGGTTGTCCGTCACTTGCCCGATGGACGTTTCATTATTAGATAAAAATCAAGGGAAAATTTGCCAGGACTGTGAAGTTTGCCGATTATTGCATAGTAATTAACCACCCGTCGTTTTCGCCGCGAGCAATTACTGATGTGTCATAAAACTGACCTGTGTTGTTGTTCGTTATTGTTTAATCCCTCCTACTTGACAGTTTATCAGAATTTGATTGGCCAAGGAACGCTTGGGGTGCCAATCTCAATTGAAGACGCGCGGTCTTTAGAATACGTATACCGTGTGAAATATACCCCCGTAACGAGCCCCTCTATGCAGGAAGTAAGTCACGCGCCAGATTAGTGTGAAATACACGTCAGTTTCTAAATCAGTTATTGAGATGGTGTTGTCGCTTTGTATGTCGGTCGGTGTGTCATAGGTAATATTATGTTCAATAATTAAAAATCATGACGCAACACTTGACCTAGTACTGTATCCATATTATCCAATCAAATAACCGATGTATTCTTATCAGCCAATGAAACAACTCCCATTCACTACCACGTGTTAAAGTGAAATAATGGCGATTCAATCAAACCAATTTGTAAATAAGTAGGGCAATTAAATGATTATAGTAATTTAACAGCGTTGTTTGATGAGCAAAGCTACTATCGATGCATGTCGTGATCGACGCATGTCGTAATGAATAGGTGTGCATGCATCTGTTTTATTTCAAAATGCCATGTTTGTTTTGAATGAATCCGAGACCAATGACGGAATGGCGTGTTTTTGTTTTGAACTTCAAGTTTGCCATTATCCAAGATGTGCTTTCGACCTTGGCTAATTTCGATAATTATTCAAAGAATTGCAATTTGGCATCTCAAAAGATATTAACAGAAAAACAACTACAGTACCAGTCAGATTTAGGCATAGACCGTACTAATAATTTCCAACACATAAGATTTATCTACATGAATTATATAATGAAAGTGAAAGTAGGAAAAAAAATCTGTTTGACCTAATGCATCATTCTTTTCATTCTTTTTATCTGGTGTAGTCTATAACAAAAGTAAAAGTAGAAAAAAGTTTTGTTCGACCTAATGCATTTATTTTTTTTGTTATCTGCCTGCCCTTTTGTAATTACTGCACTAGGAGCAAGCAATTCTATAGGCATTAGAGTCTAACAAGTTGGTACAAGGTTCATCAGTGATGTTATATCCTAGGGGTATCCCCACTGACACCCCACTTCCCCTCTCCCACCGATGGAGGAAAACACTGATATGTGCATAATTGCAACAACCTGTAGCTCTGATCCTTCATAGTTTAAGTCATTTTGAAAGAAAAGTATTTAACTTAGCGTGCGGTCTCGACGTAGCTTAATTTTGGGGCAAGTGACTTTTGAAATTGGGACAAGTGACATTTTGGGCAGGGCAAGTGGATTTTGAAAATCTTCTTGCCCTGGGCAAGTGGATTTTCAAAATATTTCCAGACCCCTGGAGCATCATCAAAAAAATCTGACCAATCAGTGACCAGAAATAAAACATACACAGACATTCTGGTAGGTGATAAACTCGGTCTTAATCCTTGTTGTTCAACCAGATTTAGTGCTAACATTAAGGTATCTACAGTGTGATTCTTTTAAAAGCCTGCATAGTTCATGCACCTACATGCAAATTGATTCAATATATGTATCTTTCAAAATTAAAATCTTAAAACTTTTTACTCTGCTAAAGATTTTTATTTTACTATAGAACCAAAAACTAAGGATTAAAACCGGGTAACACACATTTTATCACCTACTGAAAATAAGATAAAATCTCAACATCTCTGCAAGGAAAAATTATGAATTCATCATTTCCCCACAGGCCGAGTCACAGTTCTATTCATAGTTTCTCATTGCATATAAGGTTATCACTATTCACTACTTTTAGCTTTATTACTATAAACTAGATCACCTGCTATTTCCTAATAGTTTCCATTACAGTGCAGAATATATGGTTTAAAAATTATCCGCAATCACTTTCACAGCTTGGGTTGGGGGTGGGTATGGGCCATTCTCTGACAACCAAATTTGAAAGATGCATTATTTAACTTTTAATTAACTTTATTGTACTAATTCAATGTTTTGAAATTTCATTAGTTAATATTTGATTTCATGATATTTCACTATTTGCACACAGTAATGTGCTTGACCTTTGCAAAAATGACCTTGACCTTTCATGACCATTAGCTTTTGTCTGTACCGTCACAGCATTTTTCTTCATCAAAACCTGATGTTTTCTTGTTTTTAATGTGAAAACGTTGATCATATGGTAAAAAGGATACCATTCTTATTCCATATCACGTTTTATTTCCCTAATTTTAATGAATGTTTAATTTTTACTTTTACAAAATGCGTAGCTACATTTTATTGGCGCTTTTTTGTTATATTGTTTGTCCTAGCTTATATTAATTTTTTCATCTATGAAAGTTCTGTTTACATTCGAATAAAGATATAATGTGCTCCTTTTGTGTGGATAAACTATTTCACAGACATTTTTATTCATTTTGTGAAAAAATACCAAATCAGTGCATTTATGCGGAAGAGACAATTCGTAACGGCAAAGACCTTCATGTGACGGTAAAGACAAAATGTGTGAAATATATTGTATATATGAACTTTTTAGAAAGAAAATAAACAAAGCTTAAGCTGCAGAGCATCTTTATTTCTATTTTGAATAGAAGTACAAACAATTAAACAGAATGAACAACCGTGAACAGAAAAGTATTTACCATTTTACCAAGTTCAAATCAAACTGTAGAAATTTAAAAAGTCTGTATTTCTTGAAGAAAAAACATCTACTGCAGATATACTTCCATGGAATGAATACCTTTAAAAATACAATAGTGATTTAAAGGAAAACATTTCACGACGTACGGACGGACACTGGTCACCCTTTGTATAGATCTCACTCCCAGCAATCAACGGCAGGGGGCATAATACGAGGGTCATTCAAAAAGTTCTGTCACTAACGCGTTTTAACAAGTATGTGCTCGTTGTGAGTGTTGATGTTGGTAACAAATGAAAGAGGGTTTCAATACCATTCCGTTGATGGTAAAATGAATGCTGTATCTTTTGTGTGACGAAAGTTATGGAACATTTAATACACATCCCTTATACATACTGAGGCATTTTTGTCCTGAGTTTTTTCAGGTATGTTAATTGTTACTTTGTTAAATGCCTGTTTCTCTTTAAGTACTTGTCGAAGACCTTTGAAATTTCTCATACATTACCAGTTATATCTGTGCATTACAATATTTAGAATTTAAGCATGGTAGATGAAAAGACATTGTCTTAGAAATTAACATTTTATGCTAACGTGTAAAATTAATCTAATGATAAATGGACATTAAATGGAAGGGCAGTCTTCTGAAATAGCGTTTTTGGAGGATCAATATTTTCACTAAACATTGTACAAAATTCTACAATAATGTGTTGAATATGAAATTTAAACACTGAAGGACTAGGATTTGTAAAAAAATATGAAAACATATTAATACTATGAGAATAATTACGACATTTAAAAGATATTATAACATTTCCGTAAACAAAATGAAGAAATTCAGTGTTATTTCTGCTAAAATTAAGGGATATGCATTCACTCATCTCTGGTTTGCAGCAAGACCTTTCTGAATTCTCGAGAATTATTTTCACGGATTATGGGTGAATAACAGCAGATGGCGTACAAGAAAATTTAAATGCATAGAATTATTCAAATATTTGTTACAATGTTTTGTAACAAGGACTTTTCAGAGATGCCAGTATACAAAAGGTGTGGTAGGGGGAGGTAATTCAGGGGTATAAATAACCGGAAAGTTTTCATTTTTGTTGTGGAATTTAAGAGAGCGAACCCAGTAGTACTATAAATACACTACTTTATCTCTGTGTAATAATATCCAGTTCAAAGGATATATGCCTAGTGACAGAACTTTTTGAAGCACTCTCGTAATTATCAGTTTACTAATATAGTTGTTATAATAGTTAACCAGACAGAATAAACCCCAAAACAGGAGCGTCGAATTAAGAGTACTCATAATTCATTTTACGCATATGTAGTCACGAGTATTTTAAGAACCCTTGAATGATCTATAATTTTTATTCATCAGTATGTAACCTGACCAACTGGATAGTTTTGATAAGTGTACTTTTTCCGTTATTGGTGGGTTAGTTTCTTTAATACCATGATCTTTGTAATTATGTCACTATCTTTCTGCTACAGTGTGCGAACGCAGTAGTAGAGCGTGCGATAGTAGAGCGTGCGAACGCTCTAGCTACAGCGTGCGAACGCTCTACTACAGTGCGGGAACGCTCCACTACAGCGTTCGTACGCTGTATCTAGAGCGTTCGCACACTCTACTACTGCGTTCGCACACTGTAGCTGGAGCGTGCGAACGCTGTAGTAGAGCGTGCGAATGCTTTAAATTATTTTTTCTGCATGTCACCTGTGGGGCTCCGTATAGTTCAATATATCGAGATGAATCTCATTTATTCTGATATACTCTTTCAATAGTTCATTTTCTCTGGCTAACTCGGATGGGTCTTCATGAAAATCATAATTATAAATTTAACATGGAACCGATCCAGTCTCAATCTAAGCTAAGAAAATGGTTTAGTCTTCACCGTCACAGCATCGTCTTTACCGTCACACACATTAAGTGGCGGTGAAGACTGTGACGGTGGAGACTTTTTTTTAGATAACACGTGATACTGATGTTGTTTGACCTTCAATGCAAATTTGATCAAGAATATTCTGTTTACATATACTTTAAATACAAACTGGAACAGTTGGAGTTTTAAGAAATGTGTTTCTTTTTCTGTTATACACCATACGGTAAAGACAACCAAAAAGGTATGGTTTTAGGAATGAAAACATTATCTACCAATTTTCTGCCGCCATTGGAAATTCTTCTCGAAATAAAAAGGATATGACGTTCTGACAGCATGACGTCATCAGTGATGCCAGAATCTTCTTCAAGACTGGTTGCAGTTTCGAATACGGCTTAACCAAACATCGTGACGGTAGAGAACTTTTTTCCGTGGGACATATTTTTTGTTTGTTTATATTCTTAAATTTCATTTTCAGTTGCGTATTTTGTTAGAACATTGCATACAGTATATAATTAATACCTTTACAAAGACAATTAACCTGTAAAATGTATTTAGATGTGTGTATGTGTTGAGTTACACATTTCAACTTTTAATGACCCTTAATTGGGACATTTTTCTTCACGAGCGTGACGGTAAAATGGTATATATATTATTTTTTTTAAAAAAGAGGTATTGTTAAGGTTTTATTCATAATACTTTCATTTTAGAAGGAAAACAATACACTTTTCTTAATTAATCAATTTCAAAAACATATATGATATATGTACTTGCCGTAAAACATGTACTTAAAAATGTTACCATCACAATTTGTCCTCTTTCGTGACGGTAATTCTTTTTTTATAATAATGATAATTATAGTTAAAAATTAAGAAATAACAAAATATTTTTAATATATATATTTAGATTGTTATAAACTCTAATGCCATGGGCGAAAATCTATTTCAAACTTGCAAAAGCAAATAAATAAATCCACTGGGACAAGAAAAAACGAGAGAATCCAAGTTCCCAGAGAATGGCCCGTATACATGCAGTATCCCTGGGATCGTATAAAATAATTTTAGTCCATGCCAGATGTGTTTATCACTTTCTTAGCTGCATACCAGATATTCCATCTTGTCTCATACATTTCATAAAATGTGTGAGTCTGTCTCAGATATTCCGCAGTATCATAACAGGAAAAATGTTTCAGATATTGTTTGACAAGCGATGCCGATGGGTGGGGTAAAACCTGCTACGTGAACCGAATTTTACGAGTCCAAACGAGCTCATAATTTCAATAAAATTAGCTTCACTAAAGCATACCAATAAAATAGATAATTTTTTCAACAAACCGTAAGAAATCCTGTCGTTCTTGAAGCACAAACACTTTTTTTCGGGTTCGTATGTGATTAATTTCGCTTCCGCATTTTCACCGGAAATGTCTACCGCTTCTAACAACTCTTGTCATTGAAGAGAACCAAATGAATAAAAATTAACGAAAACTGCCAAACGTACCACAAACTAAGATAATGGAGCAATCTATCTATCTATCTATCTATCTATCTATCTATCTATCTATCTATCTATCTATCTATCTATCTATCTATCTATCTTCATAAACTGCAGTAACCCCTCTCGAGGATTATATGCAGGTGCGTGTCAGTGCATGTTAGTGAGATAAAAGTAAAAGTGCGAAAGGAAAGGACAAGTGTTGGAGTAAAAGCTAATAGAAATGATCATGTTAAGTAGTGTGAAATAAGGTAAAGGATCTACGACATGGGGTGTTCTAGAGATATTACCGCCACCTTGGATTTGTCTAAGGTTGGCAGCAGTCTGACCATAGTTTGATCAATTGTGATAGTGACAGATTTTGTAATAATCCTATTCGTGATAGTTGTATACTTCATCAGGCTACCGTTACCATAAGCTTAAAAAACTCTGCACAAGTGTATAACCCTGATCTACTTTTACAAACTTCGTAATATCTTGGCCATATCACTTTCACACTCTTTATTTAAATTGTTAAAACATTAATCAAAAGAGGTTAAGAAGTATAGAAAGGGGTCGGGTACCAGGACAGTTTTTGCATCGCGACGGGTAAACAACCAATTATAAGTTGTCTCCAGCTGTCCTTAATGCAAGATACAAACGTCAAATGGTGATGGCATACTTTCTACCAGACACCTCTACAACTATATAAACTGCTTGATTGCCCCGCTCGAAGAAAACTATCCTGATACCCCCACTTTCTCTCCTACTCGCAAATCCGGTTTATCAGTTAAACAAAAATAATATTTTGTCTAAACTAAAGGTTAAATTATTTTTAATAACTAATGAAGTCATCAAACAAAGTCAGACGGAACCGGACAGTAGTCTTCGTTATCGCTATACATGTCATATTCTATCATGGAATTTACTTATACATGTATCTTGTCCATTATCTAGTATGTACCTCTTATCATCGAAAGCTGACAAACTTTTATTGTTTATAACATAGCTGTTTAGGTTGAGCTTTCTTTCTTTCTTTTTTTTTTATCTAATAACGTCCATTTCGTGATAACTTCCTGTTGCTGTTCGTAAAATATTCTTGTAGTTATCATGCGTTATCTGTTTTGTAACAACACACTTTTTAATAACCTAACTTTTCTTTGCACCAGTCTCATTATCTAATATGTATGAATATAGTTTACTCTGAAGCCCAACAATGGGTATTCCACAAGTTTCATCTTTCATTTGATCAATAGCCATTTTATTGTCGTTGAAATGAAATTGGCTCTTCGGATCATAATCATTATTATCAAACAGTTCTTTATCCGTATAAAAATATGCATACACATCTTTTGTTTTAATTTCATAGCACAAAGAATCAGTATCAGTGTTGTGCTTAGACTTGCACGTTTAAAATGGGGATATCTAAAATAGATAAAAAGAAGATATAGATCCTTCCAGTTCAATCACACTTTATTTCTCAAAGAACAGTCTACAAAAAAAATAGTATGATAATGGACCTTTGGAAACGGCCGAGCACGACACATACGAAATATTGCAGTATCGGTTTGATTGAGACTGTTCATGAGTGGTAGTGAAATATGCTAGCTACCGCTCACGCCCTCTAGCCCCGGGTTGAGCAGAACTCAATATTCATAAAATCAACAGCACAAAATTTTAACCATCCCGAAGATGGCATGCATATGGCGGTGGACATGGAGTTAGCTAGTGTGTTAAAATACACGTTTAATGCTCTTTTGAAATTTTTCGTATTGGCGAGCATCAACAGTTACATAGAACGTCAGAATAATAAAAAAAAACTGCATAGGAGCCAATTTATTAGGCTAGGATTTAGCCTTCTTTAATGTATTCCCCATGTCGTACGGCGTATGGTCCCAGTATCTAATAAAATGAAATGCCCCGAAGAGCGAAATAAACATAATGGAATTTACAAGTTGTGTTTATTATAAGATGGTAATGTATGATATTTAAAACAAACAAATAATGGATCAACTATCGTTACAGTATAATTCTTAAATACAAGAATTATACGCCTTATATACTGCAAAGCAATTGTGATAGTCATCTATTGTGAAACTTTAAACATCATTATCCATTATACAGAGATTCAATTTCTAATTGTAATCCATAATTAATATCATTTATTTTCGAACCTTTACAATTCAACATCATTGTAATTAAACTAAAGTGTATCTGCTAAATCTTTAGACTATATAATTTTAGCCAGTTCTTTTAATTTACATCAGAACAACATTTTATATATTAATAAACCATAAGTATAAATAAGCCGAAAGTATAACTGACCATAGCGTTATGCGTTAGTTATCCAGATTAACAAATATAAAGACCGATACACAATAGTTTCCCATTATTATTTAACATATTGAACAGAGAAATAATATGCACAAAAGTAAAGCTACAAATTATATTAGTTCAATATTCACGAAATCTGATTTCCATAAGATTTCATTACATAACCATGTTCTCTTCATTTCATAATATACACATTACAGAATCTTTTCATGTTAAACATAAATTATTTAATTGATGAATCACTTAAGTTAAACTTGTCAATATATCCATTCAAAGAACTTTTCAAAGAAATAACAATTTTACCAAAAAAATAAATAACTGAAGTAACTTACCTAAAATAGATAAAAAGAAGATATAGATCCTTCCAGTTCAATCACACTTTATTTCTCAAAGAACAGTCTACAAGTTGTGTTGATTAACTGGTGCATGGATCATTTAAAGGGCTCTGACCGACAAAATTCCGACCAACAGAAACACGCGTTCTAAAACTTATCCTGTAGGCGGGGTTGTGAAAATGTAGCCCCTGGTCAGGAAATGAGTGTTAACAGTTTTATTGTTTATTTAGTGTTTGCCCTAAATTTTCCCTGCAATCAAATGGTGAGGAATTTTAAAAAATGACGAACTTATTCATGTAAATCTTTAATGATCACCAATTTTAACCATTTAATCATTAAGTAATCGCTTACTAAATGGCACGCGCTTGTTTGGACACAAGGAGGCGCATTTAGTAGAAGCACGCGTGGTTTCGTAGAAGCGCGGGGGGAAAGTAGGGCAAACACTTAGTCAGTTAGAGGCTAAGAAGTGAAATTTAACAATTAATACGTAGAAAATTAAGTTTATCCAATTGTCTACAATAAGCCATTCAATAATCAACTTGGCATTCCTGTGAACTTATCTTGGTTGCACTTCTTTTGTTACACTGATTACATGTCAGTTATCAAAGCAGGTAGCCAGCCGTCAAAATTAAGCCTAATGGACAATTATATCACCTCAAAGAAATCAAACGAGAAAAACAACAATTATGATTTTAACAAAAAATTACTAAAAACTGTGTTTTATGAAATAATGTATATGACAATCTAAATATATAAAATGGACAATGCTTTCTAAAATTTAATTCAAATGACTTTTTAAATTAATTCAAATGACTATTTATATACATGAATTCTGAAACTCAAAAATACAATAAATTTAAAGCATAACAAAGCAATTGTGATAGTCATCTATTGTGAAACTTTAAACATCATTATCCATTATACAGAGATTCAATTTCTAATTGTAATCCATAATTAATATCATTTATTTTCGAACCTTTACAATTCAACATCATTGTAATTAAACTAAAGTGTATCTGCTAAATCTTTAGACTATATAATTTTAGCCAGTTCTTTTCATTTACATCAGAACAACATTTTATATATTAATAAACCATAAGTAGAAATAAGCCGAAAGTATAACTGACCATAGCGTTATGCGTTAGCTATCCAAATTAACAAATATAAAGACCGATATACAATAGTTTCCCATTATTATTTAACATATTGAACAGAGAAATAATATGCACAAAAGTAAAGCTACAAATTATATTAGTTCAATATTCACGAAATCTCATTTCCATAAGATTTCATTACATAACCATGTTCTCTTCATTTCGTAATATACACATTACAGAATCTTTTCATGTTAAACATAAATTATTTTATTGATGAATCACTTAAGTTAAACTTATCAATATATCCATTCAAAAAACATTTCAAAGAAATTACAATTTTACCAATAAAATAAATAACTGAAGTAACTTACCTAAAAATACTTACCTAAAATAGATAAAAAGAAGATATAGATCCTTCCAGTTCAATCACACTTTATTTCTCAAAGAACAGTCTACAAGTTGTGTTGATTATGATGATAGTAGTTTTTCTTTACCCTCGCTGTATTGCTGACGCATTTTAGCGAGCTTTCAGTTGATAGAAGCAGTAGATTAGAGTTGGTGGCACATCAGTGTAGAAGCCCCTCGTAGGAAGTCTGTAGATGATTATCAGTTCAAAGTAGATTCTGTACCCAAAGTAAATTACTAAGTCCAATAGTAGATTTTGGCCAATCGGATTGCCTGCAGAATGGTAACTAGGTCAATCCGATTGCCGGCTCGAAATCGTGTAGACCAATCAGGAGGCAGGAGAATTTAGGCGCCAAATGTGTCTCAAGTAGGTCGATCCGGCTGCATGAGCTGCCCGTGTTCTGTTGGTGAGAACTTCTCCGTTTCACGCGCTGATCCTGAAGCCGTTATGCAATACAGGATCAGTGAGTATCCCGCAGGGTTTCGCCAACATCGGTGTCCATGGTGGGTTAGGGTGAGTCTAGTCGTGGTCCATCGTAGATGCCTCATGTCGTCAGATGCGGGGACTTGCAGTGACATGGGGTAACTCGCTGGTACAACGTCAGATTTCCAGTAGAAGCTTCAATCGTCCATCTTTAGGGCCACGTAAAAACAGGATAAAAACATATTTACAACATGTTTGAGGCGATGTCCAAGCCTCCGCGTGGCTCTACACTGTATAGCGCTATACAGTGCAGGGCGGATGATCCCAGATAGCAGAACGCCTTGCGGAGTCACTTTGTCCCAGACGTCAAACGCAAGACGTCCTGCCTGTTCGATGGTCTGAACTGGAATGTTGTGTTGATTAGTAGTAGAATAGTTTTTCTTTATCCTCGCCGTGTTGATACAAGTCATTTTGGCGAGCGTTTCAATAGAAGTTTACGATGTGCAGAAGAGTCCAAGTAGATAACATCCCTCGTCCAAAGTAGTTTAGCGTAGATAGCAGCAGTAGAGTTGATTGAAGAATTCCAACGATGTTTACTATAGTTGATTAACTTTTCTAAGAAGATTGAAGTTTTGACCAATCGGATTGCCTGCAGAATTGTGACTAGGTCAATCCGATTGTCGGCTCGAAAAGATGATTTGAAGCTCCCGACCAATCAGGACAAAGTAGATTTGAAGCCTATCCAGTAGGTCAATCCTGTTGATTGAGAATCCCGTGGTTGTTGGAGGTCTGTAGAGGTTACCATGTAGGTTGATCAGCTGTTCCGTTTTATTGGTACTGGCTCCTCCGTAGTACTCACTGATATACAAGATACTTATATCAGAGAGTATCTCGCAGGGTTATTCCTGTATCCATGGTGGGTTGTAATCGTTGTCCATCGTAGACTGCCTCCTGTCATCTATGCGGGGACTCGCAGTGACCAGGGGCATCTCGCTGGTAAACGTCAGTCATCAGTCGATTCATCAATCGTCCATCTTTAGGGCCCATTAAAAATATGTAAAAACATATATACAGCATATGAGGAAGCCTAAACCTCCTCGTGGCATTCTACTCTGTACGCGCACATTGTACAGTGTAGGGCGGTTGATCCCAGACAGCGGCACGCCTTGCGGAGTCACTTTGTCCCAAACGGCCGCAAGACGTCCTGCCTGTTCGGTGGTCTGAACTGGAATCTTGTGTTGATTAACTGGTGCATGGATCTTTTAAAAGGGCTCTGACCGACAAAATTCCGACCAATAGAAACACGCGTTCTAAAACTTATCCTGTAGGCGGGGTTGTGAAAATGTAGCCCCTGGTCAGGAAATGTGTGTTAACAGTTTTATTGTTTATGTTAAGTTTACCCAAATGTCTACAGTGTATTGTTGAGCGTAATTGTACCAGACATGAACGGAGTGTGGGGTAACGGTTTGTGCAGTTGACATATATAGTATACATAATCAGTTTGATTTCATATTCGGCAGTGCTAATTAGTTTGTTGAACTTTTTCGGTGTTAAAAATAAGGAAAATATCCAGGTTGAAAGTGAAAGTAAATATAAAAACAGGAAAAATGTTGAATGCATTATGTGATTCACAGACAACCAAAAAGTAAAAATCATCCAGTAGTGGATAAGAACCAAAAATATGATGTAAACAAACGTGACAGGACTTTTAAACAACACTGGTTAGATACCTTCTAATGGTTAGTGTATCATGAGGATGATAACAGGATTTTGTAAATTCTGCAAGGCTTATCCAAAGCTAATACCACAACCAACCATAGCCTTCTTACTAATGCTAGTGTTTCACCCAATGGAAGCCTACAATATACAAATGAAACATACATTAACTGTCTGAATAGTAAATAAGGATTGTTTCATTACTGTGTATAATGAATTATAATGAGTATCCAAATCCGTTAAAATAAGACGAAGTTTTAACATATTGAGAAACCGAAAGAATTCAGGACTTATGTCCATTTTTAGGGACTAGTGACAATTTTTTTGGGACTAGTCACTTTTGACATGGTGACTAGTCCCGGAATAGTGGCTAAAACAATTAATTGTACATTACAGCTCTGGAATGACAGCATTTTGTTTTTGCAGGCATCGCATTATGTCTTCAGAAACCCCATCAGAGCATGCTAATTAGAGTTGAGTGGCATACTCTACTGATATTCCCCACAGGCCAAGACATATATCTATTCATCGTTTCCCCACAGGCCGAGTCACAGATCTATTCATAGTTTCTTATTGCATATAAGGTTATCACTATTCACTAGTCACTACTATTAGCTTTATTACTATAAACTAGATCACCTGCTATTTCCTAATAGTTTCCATTACAGTGCTCAATGTATGGTTTAACAAGAGCGCAGCTCGACTATTCGATTTTTCAGAGAATAATAAATGTATAGCTAGTATATACCATCAGAAAACAAGGCTACAACAATGTGGGGTGGGGTTGGGAGCACAACATAACTATGTAAGAATTGACCAAAACTACACAGAAATATGTAAAAAAAAAAATCAAAAAAAAAAATCGAGTTGAGTGTGGTGCGGGGTGGGGGTGGGAGAGAGGCGGGTGGATGGTGGGGGAGTGGGGGTGGTGAGGGCAACATATATGTGTAAGAAGCTATGTAATAATTTATCAAAACAACACAAAAATATGAAGAAGAAAAAAAAAAATTAAAAAATCGAGTTTGAGTGGGGATGGACCCCGTGTGGTTGCCGGGGGCCCCGTTTGGTCACGGGGCAAAGAATAGGGCCACTGCAGATCCCTTTTTGTTCATGTTCATTTAAGGTCTTCATCATGATCCCAGCATTGTTTCAGGTGCCATCTCGCTCGCATCGAAAGAGCAGTGGCAGAAAAACAATAACGTGGCTCCAGCGTAAATGGAGTTTCTACGATAGAATTTGCAGCAACTCTGCAGTTCAGGGTGAGAAGGTTCTAGGCCCATTTTCCATATTTTATCTCGATGTAAATGGAAGATGAGCCTGGCATGTTCATGTCTTTTAGGCGCCATTTAACCTTTTCATGTGTTGGTGCGCCTTAAAACCCCAATTCAATTGAGTGGGGATGGGGTAGAGGCGTGGGGTGGGGAGGGTAACATAGAATTGACTAAAACAACAAAGAAATATGTAAAAAAAATGTAAGAATTGACAAAAGCAACACAGAAATATGTAAAAAAAAAAAAAAGTTTCAAGTGGGGGTTGGGGGTGCATGGGAGAGGTTGGGGGCGGGGGGAGGGAGCAACATATATGTGTAAGAATTGACTAAAACAACAAAGAAATATTGTAAAAAAAAAAGAAAAGTTTCAAGTGTGTGTGGGGGAGAGGTGGGGAGGGGGTGGGAGAGAAGGTTGCAACATAATATTATATGTGTAAGAATCGACTAAAACAACACAGAAATATGAAAAAATGATTTTCAAGTGGGGGTGGGGTGGGGGTGGGGTGGGGGTAGCGGGGGTGAGAGGCGGGAGTGGGTTGAGGGGGGGGGGCGGGGGGTGAGGGGGCAACATATTAAACAGTGTTTTCGCGAGAGCGCGTTTCTTGCGTTTTTGGCGCACTAAAATGATCGGCGACGCGACATAAATCAGCTTGTGAGTTTTTCGTGACTCGTGACGCAATGAAATTGACTAGGCTAGAAATGAAATACCTGTCAAATTATCGTCGTAATACTTTCTTGAAAAGCTTCAAATGTAAGGACGGACTGAACTTATTTCTATTTAGTGTTTGCCCTACTTTTTCCTCCAACCAGACGGTGAGGAATTTTAAAAAAATGGCGAACTTATTCATGTAAATTTCTAACGATCACCAATTTTAAACATTTAATCATTAAGTAATCGCTTACTAAATGGCACGCGCTTGTTTTGGCGCGAACGTGTTAAGACGCGTGGTTTCGTAGAAGCGCGGGGGAAAAGTAGGGCAAACACTAAGTCAGTTAGAGGCTATGAAGTGAAATTTTAACAATTAAGAAACCCCGTGCGCTCCTTCCCTTAGGGTTTCTTAATTGTTAAAATTTCACTTCATAGCCTCTAACTAATACTTACATCTTGGTCTATATTTAGAACAGGAAAAACTCATACCTGTACTTTCGTGTTATTGTCATCGTCATATAGATCGTATTACATCTTATAATTTCATTACAATTTACTGTTATTATGCTAATCAGAATTAGGCTTTTGTTATGTTTCATTATGTTTTTCTTTTACGGTGATTATAATGCCATCTTTGTGGCCATGATTGGAAAATAAAGTTATTCATTCTTGGTCTATTATTTAAACTAATGTCTGTACTTTCTGCGTTATTGTCGTCATCACATGTGTGTGGGTTTGAGCAGGTAGACGCTTATATAAAAACAATAGCAAATAAAAGCGCGTAGATAATCACGATACGGCCGCTAAAATGGCAGACGAACCCAAAATGAAACATAACGCCGGTTAAATGGACACATGGCAACAATCTCTACCCAGAGTACACTCGTTCCTCATTTGACTCTGTCAACGTCAGAGGAAGTAGGGCGAACGGTTAGGTCACGTGATTATTCAAAAAAGTTATGACGATGTTTATAATAAATCCTTTTGCGTGATTTGCGTGATCTGCAAAGATAAAATATAGACCTATATTAAATAATTTCAATTTTTATTTCTATGAGTTGTTTTTTTTAGTAATTTTCTGCTATCGAGCTTAGGTTTGAAATGTTTACATATGTGTTTCGATTGAGGAGACCTAAGTACGTATTTCTTGTGTAGTAAAATAGTCCCGATTAAAACTAGATTGTTTCCATGCATTACTTCAAATCTTGCAACATCTAATTTGCAGATATTCTGATAATTATATTTACACAAGAAATAAATAAGTTTCTGGCAAACATATTCCAATTTAACAGGTTTTACCAAAATCTTGTAATTTAGTAGTTAGCAGAGATATATGTGAGTGCAAGGAACGATAACTCTGCGTGGAACGCTCGGCCAATCCCGTCATTCTTCGGGATCTCGTCTCGTGTATAGGTCGCGTACAGCTAAATATAGCCTGGCTGAAGCCCCGCCTTTTGTTGTGTACGATTCAGTACAGAAGTGAAAGTTCACAGAGTTCACAGAGGTCAGCAGATATAACTTTGAAATATTCAATATGCATTTTCAGGAAGGATAAACTATAGGTAAAATAATCCCCATCAGCTAGGATCATTAAATTAAATAAAAAAATATGTTTTAATGTTTTTGAAAATTTAACATCCATTGAAATTGCATGTCAATATTCAGTGCGGATTCAATAGTGTTTGTAAACACAGACATGTGCAGAGAGGTTGAGCTGAAAAAGTGGTATTTTTCACACTTTCAAAGGCTTTGCGATAGAAATATCCATGAAATAAGGTAATTTAAAGAAAATCTGGTGTATAATTCTTGAGATATTAACTGACAGGTGCAACAGGAGGTCTATGGGAAAGTATTTAGTTTTCTGCAACCTGTATCACGGCGCTTCGGTATGTTCAAAATCTTAACATTCTGTTAGCCGGAAGGCAACGGCCCAGAAAATAGTGCACTGTTGCTACATAAACATTATGTTTTTAGTTTAATAATATTTTATTGCAGATATGTTACAATACATCAATTCAACATCACAATATTCATAGAAACATATGCAAATGGATTGAACTACAAGTTATTACAACATTAGTTACAGTTCTCTCCAGCATTAGTTACAGTTCTAATAAACATTATGGACGCTTGTCACACGCGTTGATATATGATTTGCGTTTCATGTTTGTTATATACAATACAAATGAAGGTTTTATCACTACTTTCACGTAAATAAACTATAGATGGAGCAATCGGCTAAATGATATTGCAAAATATTGAAGATAACTTTGATTTTGAATGCAAATTCGTTTTGGCGGGAATCTGACGCGCGTCACGCTAGTATGACGTAACCAATATGGAAACCTGCGTAATACATTCGAGTCATGCTGCGAAGCAGTGTACGAGATGTTGCGAATGATGTCAATCTTGAATTTTTGAAAACTCGCGGCGTCCCGTTAGTTTTCCTAAATAACATGCATAATAGTATAAACCAAATTAATTTTGTATATATTACTGACTTTTGATAATACTGCACCAATAATATATTTCAACATTTGGTAAATTGAAAACACAGCGTTTTTATTTAATGATATTGTAACAACACAACACACACGTAACAAAGTTTTTATACTTTATTAAGATGTATATCCAAGTGATCGTATAGTTTTTATTAACAAGTAATCGTTGATGTAAGCAAGTTCAGTTCAAATACAAAGTTAATCAGTTACTTAACCCCCTTACACGAATCCTATTTCTGCAGGATGTCGAATCTTAAGTTAAGTATCACTAATATGATGATTATACATTGGTCAACGTCTGACTGGTCAACTGAATGACACTACTTAATGAGGAAACAAAAGCAACCTACGTCTTTTTGATAACTAAAGTTCAAATATCATCCATGTCCTGGATACCAGACACCTCTACAACTATATAAACTGCTTGATTGCCCCGCTCGGAGAAAACTATCCTGATACCCCACTTTCTCTCCTACTCACCAATCCGGTTTATCAGTTAAACAAAAATAATATTTTGTCTATACTAAATGTTAAATTATTTTAAATAACTAATGAAGTCATCAAACAAAGTCAGACGGAACCGGACAGTAGTCTTCGTTATCGCTATACATGTCATATTCTATCATGGAATTTACTTATACTCTAATGTATCTTGTCCATTATCTAGTATGTACCTCTTATCATCGCAAGCTGACAAACGTTTATTGTTTATAACATAGCTGTTAGGTTGAGCTTTTTTTGTTTATCTAATAACGTCCATTTCGTGATAACTTTCTGTTGCTGTTCGTAAAATATTCTTGTAGTTATCATGCGTTATCTGTTTTGTAACAACACACTTTTTAATACCCTAACTTTTCTTTGCACCAGTCTCATTATCTAATATGTATGAATATAGTTTACTCTAAAGCCCAACAAATTCAACAATGGGTATTCCACAAGTTTCATCTTTCATTTTATTGTCGTTGAAATGAAATTGGTTCTTCGGATCATAATCACTATTATCAAAGAGTTCTTTATCCGTATAACAATATGCATACACATCTTTTGTTTTAATTTCATAGCACAAAGAATCAGTATCAGTAAACAACAATATAGCTTTCTTACCATAATTATTTTAATGTAGTTGTAATGGAAATCATACATCAAATAGTTTGATACGTTTAGAATACACATACCATCATAACAAGGGCGATTTAAAATTAGTTTTTCTTTTATTCTGTTTATGGCAAATACATTTTCATTAAACATTTTACACGAAATAAGTGAATGTCTTGCTGCATATTTTAAAAGGACCTCCTCATCATGAGTCAATTTGACATTAACTCTCTTTCTCAAATGTTCCATAGTCTTTCCAAAAACTGAATTGTTCATTAGTTAAAGAAATCCTTTTCAAACGCATTCTCACCGACTGTTCTTTTAGCATGTTAAAAAAGAGTATGATAATGGACCTTTGGAAACGGCCGAAAACGACAAATACGAAATATCGCAGTCTCGGTTTGATTGAGACTGTTCATGAGCGGTAGTGAAATATGCTAGCTACCGCTCACGCCCTCTAGCCCCGGGTTGAGCAGAACTCAATATTAATAAAATCAATAGTACAAAAATTTAAACCATCCCGAAGATGGCATGCATATGGCGGTGGACATGGGGTATCTTTCTTCCCATGTCGTACGGCGTATATAGGTATACCTTTAGCCACTCAGATTCATCTGACTGTAGTATTCTATGTATTTTTGTTACCTTTAATCCCAACTTTTCATACAGTTTCACGTTTCTGTAATGTACAACATATTTCGTTTTATCCTTTAGTGTTGTAACAAGTTTGTTAACTTTACTAGATCCTAAATTAAACTTTTCCTTTTGAAAAAAAAGAGTATGATAATGGACCTTTGGAAACGGCCGAACACGACACATATAAAATATTGCAGTCTCGGTTTGATTGAGACTGTTCATGAACAGTGGTGAAAGATGCTAGCTACCGCTCACGCCCTCTAGCCCCGGGTTGAGCTGAACTCAATATTTATAAAATCAATACTACATAATTTTAACCATCCCGAAGATGGCATGTCCAGCGGCATATGGTCCCAGCATCTTACAACCTACTATGCCCCGAAGAGCGAAATAAACAAAATGGAATTTAGTTGGGAGCAGCGGTTATGAAGCCTGCATATCACAAGTAACAGCCAAAAGACTAAATTAAGAAGCAGGAAGACTAAATTAAAGTCTTACAATAATCTGACAACCACTCATCTTTTATATTTGATCTCTCAGGAGCAAGAGGGCAGTCATTGTGAGAGTCATGTAGTTTTTCAGGATACTCAGGATTACACTCAACAATATAGTTTGATTTTCCTTTTTCAATCTTACCGACCCACTTAAAGTTGCCAGTAGGCAGTGGTTGGGACAGAGCCCATCCATACAAGTTCTTTTCATAGAGGTATATTACGTATTTACGTTCTTTCTCGCTGTCATAATGTTTCATATATTTATTGTTAGCTTTTGGATATCTATTTGCAATATAACTTATTCCACCCCTTAGTCATTTTTCTATAAACAAATATTGATCAACATCAGTTATAATATCAAGCTGAACTCCAGTCATCTTAAGACATGCATCCCAAGGTAATCCACGACTACTAAAGAAGTGACAAGGATCTAATTTGTAATACTCAAAACATCTTTCTAAAGTTTTCAAAAACATCTGATAGTAACAGCACATCAGTTTTAAGATATAGATCATGATATTCTCCCATGTTTTTGATATTAAATGCTGTCCATATTTGTTTAGCATGATCATAATATGCATCTGAAATATGTTCATCATTTAATTTAGAATAAAAGTTATCTTTATGACGTAATTTGGGTTCCTTAAAACGTTCAAAACTTTTCGAGTTATCATAAGGATAAACACCTTTTCTGTTTACTAACTCTAACTTTTTACCAGGATACTACTGTGACGTACATTTAAATGATGGAATATATTTTACTAAATTATCAAGTGATTGAGACATAAATGTGAATAAATACTGAACATGAGATACCTTGGAAGCAAGACACACACAGAGATAAAAGTAGCGGACTCGGTTTTATTGAATCTGTTCATGAGAGGTGCAACACCTCTCACGGTTGCAACACCCCTCACGCCTCCTAGCACCGGCGTAAGCGATATTTTGATTCTAAGCCACAAAGAGTGGCTTGGTGATCCCAAAGGACCAGTAAATAATGACACTACTGATTTGTTGTCGGGGCGACTTTTTACGACCGCCACACAGCGCTAAACAAACGCTAGTGTGAATGTCAATAAATACTGAAAATGGGATCCCTTGAAAGCAACAAAACAAACAAGCGATAAAAGTAGCAGACCTCTGTTTTATGAGTCTGTTCCATGAGAAGTAATTTCAAGTGCAACACCTCTCACGCCTCCTAGCTTCGGCTTAAGTGATATTCTACTTCAAAGAAATATAAAAAGATCGGACAGGGAAAGTAGCATTCAAGGAGGACAGTCAACCACAAAACACAGAAACAAACACGCAAACAGGCAAACAAGAAGGCAAAGTAACAATAAAAGCAAACGACATCACAAACACAAAAGGGTTGACAATAGGGCTACCGCCTTGGAACGGTAAGTGGGAAAGTAGGCCACTGGGGGGGGGGGGGGGGGGGGGGGGTTCTAGGGTGCACCAAACCTCACACTTACCCTAATGCCATCCCATTTAAACAGGACAGTGTAACTAAATAAATCCCCGCCATGATCTAATCTCTAACCAACAAGGCATTATCAATAGGCAATATAAGTAAAACACAAATATGCTCGTGTAAATCTAATACAAAAAAAACATAGCCTAGAAAGCCACAATGAAGGTACTCAATGACTTGGCAGAAGCCAGAGCAACCATTAAGGGCACGAGAAAAAAGATCATAGACAAACATCAAACGACACCGTCCCAATGAGACACAAAGATCCCATAAGAAGTTGTCGGGGAACATCCCCATCCCCATCTAAATGGGGATAATTAAAAATATCAAAATTAAAAATGCTCAGTTGTCTGTTAATCAAGGAGGTAATTTGTCATCCTTTTTCAGTATTGCACGCGGCTGTAGGCAAGGCGATCCCCTGTCCCCTTATATATTTATTTTATGCGCAGAAATCTTGGCTATAAAAATTAGGCATAATAAAAAGATACAAGGGATTAAAATAAACAATAAAGAATACAAGTTAACACAATTTGCCGATGACACAATTTCATTTTTAGATGGGTCAGAAACCTCGTTGAATGAAACATTAAGTGAGC